>JAOVYW010043047.1:0-25943 GCA_025775045.1 Hiodon tergisus
CACCATATAATTGCCCACCTAACCATGTTTATTGCAGTCACCACATTTCGTCAGATGAGCAATTAACCCAGTGGAACCACCATACTATGAACCGATGTTGCATTCTGAGTTGTTCTAGAATGTAAAGGACAGCTAAATAGACCAAACTGCAAATTAAAAGCAAATTTTGCAGCCATATTTTGCCTCTTCAGGCACATTATATATTAGGAAACTGGTAGTTTGTGCATGTCAGCGGCTTTACAGTCCAGTGGCCCTCGTTGGAGAAGAGGTTTAAGTCCTGATGTTCGTGCAATATCAGTTATGTTGGATCTTAGTGGAAAACACACCCACGTAGGAAGGAAAGTCTCATGGGGATTTTTTAATTAACCTGGGTAAATCTAGTTACTAAAGCAAAACATTTTCCCTGCACAATGGCGCATAACCATGTTCCAATTTGTTTGGATTGTACATTTTAAGTAACTTTAATCTTTGAAAATCTCTGCTCATTTTTCTTTTGTTTCCCCTATAAAACTCAAATGGATGTTGTCCAGAATAGTTTTTTTTATAATTTGCCAGTGCATTATGTGTCATTCCCACAAATTGTTTTGGTAGTGATAATGTCACGGGTTGCCTACGTGTCCCTCAGGTCTAACGGATTTGTAGCCTGCACCATCCCAACAATTACTGGACACGCAGAATTAAGTAGTAGTTGTTTTTAATATGCAGGTAACTAACAAAAAGCAGGCCATGGTACTTTTAACAGGAAAATTCTACGTCCTTCCCTCCCTCTGGTTTGGCACTGGCAGGCCCAAGGTGTGGGTGCGTAGTCTGACTCTAGTCCCAGGTAAATGCAACGAATGCAAACACAATCCCCCCCACAGAGAAAACATTCCCTGACCAACCCAGAAAAAAAAACTGGACCCAAAATAACTATTGTGCTTCCCTTGCAAAAGTCTTTTAAATTGCTTCACATAAATCCCAGGTACTCACTAACCTAACCACAATTTTTTTTTAAAACCACAAATAAATAAAAATCTAAAAATGAAAAGCCGGCTTGCTTTGATTTTGTACCGTTACATTCATTACTGCTCTGTTCTCCCTCCTGTTTTATGCATCCAAGTAAACATCAGTTAACCCAGTCACCTTATTACTGTTACCCAGATGCACTGAACGTAAAGAAAACAACCCATTGGCTGACAGATAATTTGCTCCTTCCAAGCTTACTAAAATAATCAAGAGTTGTTTTTTTAAAGAGGTTCATCAAAATAATTAAATAGCAATGGACAAATAACATAAATTTTTTTGTTCTGAGCTAAAAAAAAATTTATTATGAATGCATGTTTGTTACATTCTGTATACATGAGGCCTGACAAGTTGGACTCAAGGATATCAAATATTCAGCTTAAGTCAAGTTTCTTAATTAATGGTCAATGGTCGAGTTTCTTATGTGACCGATTTGGAACCCTGACTGACTAGGGACCAGTAACCACGTTCCTGAAGTTCTATGTGTGTATTATTTATATTAATTATTTAACTATTACATTGATATTTTCCTCTCCTATATTCATTACAACACGAATACCTTGTCGATACTTTAAATGGTGTGTTGGCTATGGATTGTTGTACGCTTTTTTACAAAAAATATTAACTTTCTTATTCATACACTCTTCTATTCATTTACCAAAATGAATAGAATTTTCTACACATTTCCCAGTGTTATAAGTTAAGCAGCCGTTTTGGATTTTAGAAAACGCTAAAATCTCTTCCAATCGAAAAGAAAATGAAGCGATGTGAGTGGAGGTTCCCAATGTACACAATTAAAAGTGACCATGTGTAATTTTACACTTAATCACTAGTAGGCCAATAAATATTTCCAAATAACATATAACATTATGTTCTAAATGAATCTATTACGTACAAAACGAGTAGCTGCACACGAAATTGGGAGTAAAATACCCACGATGTAAATACACATTTTAATGTGTAGCACTATACCGTTTTCATAACATCAGAACAATTTGAACGGTAAAATATACACAACTGTTCATTATCAAAGTGAGATAAAATGTGGAAAAAATAGCAACCGCGCCTTACGAGGTGTGACCTTAGCCAGGTGCAAGCTCAAGTTAAACGCGTATAACTTTCTGGCTAGTCTACGTCATCACGTATAACTTGCGTTTTGTTATGTACAAACCTGATTTAGACCTTTTGACACAATAAGAAGTAACGTCGACTGTGGACGAAAAGTTATATAATATTTTATTTTAATGCGGATTTGTTTGTAATTGATTGAAAGCGACATTTTATTTACGGAACTTTTGTAGCTGCTACTGTACAAAAGGGGTAAGTTTGTGTTTTGTTTAATGCGTGGTTGATTAATTAATTCTTGGGTCTTCGTGAAAAATTATTCACTGAAACAATATTTAGGAGGCGATCCTTTTTTCAGCGTATAATCTATCTATGTTCAAGTTTACAAAACAAACAGAAGTGCCTCTTTTCAAACGTCTTTCTGCCACGCGCATTGTCACTACGGTCGTAAACGAAACAAGCAGACACGGCTAACTTATTTTGTGTCTGTGTTTAATTTATGTGTTTAATGCTAAACTCATTAATAAAATGTGTATTGCCACCAAAGTTCTTGACATTCTGGATTTTAAAATGATGCTTGGAACCTTTTGTTGTGACAATCTACATATAATAATGAACGTTAAATGGAAGTGCTAATTATAAACTTAGACATGGTACCAATTGTTCTCATCATTTTGCGCAGACAAATTGCGATAGAATATTACGTGTGACATTGGAGTGTGGTGAATTTGAATGGAATAACAATTTTATCTAAGCGAAGCTCATTATTTTCTTGGTTTAGAGTTTTATATAATCAGGACCTTATGTAAACACCTGTAACATTTAAGTTCTCCAGCTTCTGAGTATTTTATTGTAGAACTGACTTGTGTTTTCATCTGTAACCTCCATTGCTGCAGCTCAACTGTTACACCAAATCTAAAGCAAAGATTGATGCCTGACATTTAGGAAATTTTTGAACAATGGTAAACATTATGGAAATTAATGGAAAAGTAAAGACTAGCTTAGTGTAATGGACCCATGGCAACTGATGAGAATATGCATACAGTAACATTAATTTTTGTTGTTGTTATTGTCATTTGTTTATACTTCTGTTGAGCCTGGTGTTGTTGCAGTGGGTGAGTTGTTTTTGTTTCTCAGTTTGCTGTGAAGAAGGCCGAAAATCTTGTAACCCTGATAATTTTCATTGCGGAGCTCCAGTGACACCATGCTTCAGCAGATCTTGACAGACATGTTCATTGACCCGGAGCTCCTAGCAGAGCTAAATGAGGAACAGAAACAAATCCTCTTTTTTAAGCTGAGGGAGGAGCAGGTTCGAAGATGGAGGGAAAGGGAGGCTCAGCTCGAGAAGGAGGAGGTCGTGCTACGGAAACCAACGAAAGGTGCTGTGCTTTTTAAAAAAAGTTTTTACGTTTTATTAAGTCAACCTAATATGACCTCTCTGATGCAGACTGAAATAAAAGAAGAAAATTAGCTGCAGGATGTTGTGAATGCTGTTTTTTATGTCTACCGTGACAGTGCCAAGTGCAGTAAAAGGCATTCTGATCAAAATCCATATGTCTTCTGTGTTCATGCCCTGTGCTTTCTTATTATTTCTTGTTGTACTCCAGAAATGACGGTTGTTTTGACATGCCCCTTAGTTGACTAACCACTGGGGTTTAAGTACAATGTCCCTATTCCTCAGCTACAGGGAAGTGTGTCTCCTGGCTTCTGGGACATGACAGCGACGTGTGGGTCTGGGTGATGGGAGAGCACCCCTACGACAAGCCTTATGAGCAGATCTGTGATGAGATCATGGCAGAGAAGGCCGCGCAGCAGGCTCAGAGAGAAGCCAAGCAGCTCAGGTATGGAGAAAAGATGTGGTCATGACTCCTTTTCCCTAAACATGGATGCAATCCCCCTTGAAAGATGTGTCATGAGGAATAAGGAGGCACACCCTCTTTCTTTCATGCAAAATTATTGTTTGATGTTAAGTTTAGTCTAGATGTATGCTAGTAGAATAAGTAGAAAATGGTATGGTCTTTAGTCACTGAACAAATTGCCCTATAACTAGATTAATTTTTTTTAAATGCTGGGTTTGGCTGCTAAGTTCTTGGCATTCTAACAAATATTTCATCATGACTTGCGAATTGTTTTAGTTTTTCCTGAAACTGTTCCACTGAACTGGGGGATGGGTAGAGCTTCAGTTCTGTCTGTGTGCTGCAGTGATAAGAGCATCGCCTTTCAGACCAAAGACATAATTCCCCATGCGTAATTCCCCATTGGGACACTGTTACATCAAGGGTATCTGCAGTACAAATAAAAATACCGTAGTCCAAATTAATCTTTCCGCTGATGTGAAAAAACAGTTTTCAACATTACCAGAGGAACTGAGGTGGGTTCGGCTCTTTTAGTCATACCCCGAGGCCTCAGATAATCAGAACGTGGCTATCTCAACAGGAAGTACTTTAGTTAAATATTTCCTTGACTCGTTCTTCTTAAAAATGTAATCTACCCAAGACACTCCCTGTAGTGTGTGTACTTTTACAGTGTGCTGACTAAAACTTGGGCCTTCTTGAAACCGCTTTATCTTTAGTGATTTCACTACCGCTCTCAACCCCTCAGTAACATTGACACTGTTTGTTTAATGTGGCTTTTTTCACAAAAAATTAAATGTTTATAGGCTCTGCAGAGCTTTTTTATTTAAATTATAACGGTAGACTCAGGTTTACAGTTTTACAGTTAAGCAAGTGGCCCATTATTTGTTGGCATGTATGTCAGTTATGAACTTGCACATCTTACTTACTTACGTCTTACTCACTTCGGAAGTATTTTGGAAAATAAAAGTAAAATTTCACTGGGGTACCCTTTTAAAATGAATGTAGACTAGTCTTCTCGCCGTTGTACAAGTATACTTAGATGTGTCTACTATGTGTACATCGCATAACTCGGTAATGTTTTCATAGAGACCTAAATGTGTCAGTTGGGTCAAATTTCATTTGCCGGAAACCAAGTTATTTTCTATCATTTAAAAGAACCTGGGTTTTCTTTGTCTAGTAAAAGTGTTTAGCATCCAGAGTCACATATAAAATACATTAAACAATCCGACTAAACTTCAGCTGCACATCTACGTGGATGGAGACAATACAAATGCTGATTTTTAATATGCACATATGAAACAAATGTCTGCTCTGAACCACTTCTCTGTGTGTTGAGCAGGGCCAAGAAAGAGGTGGAGCTGGTGAAAAGGTTCTCCAGTGTGAGCATGGATATGGAGCTGGAGAATTTGAAAAAAGAGGAAGAGAGAAAGGAACATGCCAGGCAGGTAGCAGCTGAGGAGCTCAGGAGACAGGAGGAGGAGTTAAAGGTAACCATAGCAGCACAGGTAGCCTTCTGTAAGCGCTGGCATGCACCGCAGGCTTTGGAAATGCATTTGGCTGGTGTCAGTTTTTGTTTCATATGTTGAAGTGAGGCTCCTGTCCACCTAAGGCATTGGGTATTTGTTATAATTTGAAATACCGGATTCAATTAAAAAGTTAAAAGAATGACGCGTGTCAGGTCTGCATGTTTATATCAATACGGTTCATTCTGTGAATTTACAAGTTGCGAATTAAGGGCAGAAATTTGTGGTTCAGAAATGGAAAAATCACATGAGACATTGTTAGGGGCCTCAGGTACTTTCTGATTCAAATCTGGATCATGTCATCCAACTGGGATTGTGACAGGCATTCCCTTAATGGGGTCGTAAATTAGTCACCAAGGCTGTGTACTACATGTTGGTGGTTTGAGAAACTGGGTGACATCCAACTGCTTGCTGATGTAGAATAAATTGACTCCCCTCTCTCTGCTCTTGTCACAGAAGCAAGAGGCGGAAGAGAGGCGCAGGGCAGAGGAGGAGGTACAGAAGCTGGAGGAACAGCGGAAGCGGCAGATTTACATGGACCTGAAGGAAGTCAATCAGGAGAAAGAAGACCCAGTGTGGCAGGAGTCTCGTAAGTGTGTCCCCATCACTTGTCATGCCATTGTCACAGCGCCAATGCATAGCCATCAGGTGGTTCCAGAACAGGGCTTTGTATACGAGGCCTAGACATGACGGGTAAATAAGGGAATTAGATGAGATATCCTGTAAGAATGCACTGACTGCTGTTATTTTGGCCTGGAGTTATTAACTGAACCCGAGTATTCAGACTTGCTTATTGTACGTAAACATCTATAGGCATTTCAAGTTAATTTGGCTGAGTAAAAATATATTTTTCATTAGTGTGTGTGTTTATATTTTCAGTGGTTAGTTTATTGAGTACCATGTTCACACAAGTGGATCAGTCCTTCAGACAGGCTGTGGCTTACTATATAAAGCAGGCAGACGGGCATCGAGGCATTCAGTTACTGTTCGATTGATCTAATCGAAGTTACTGTTGGATTAGAATGCTCATAACAATGGACCTTAGCGACTTTGAGCATGGTATTTTTGGAGGTGCCATCGCTTCAGTATGGACCAAAATCCCTGTGAAACATTTCAGGCTGTTCTGGAGGAAAGGGGAAGTTTGAACCACAGTGTATCTGTGTTCATACAGATACAGCATTCAGACCCCTGACCAATTGTCACATATTACTGAATTGCAGATGATTGAGGTTTTGTTCTATTTGATATGTGATACTAATGTTAAATATTTGAAAATGGTGAAACTCAAAATAATTCACCTTAAAAATAATTTATTGGCTTTATGTTGGAAATATTTGTTGAAATATATTGCTTGCATAAGTATACAACCCCCCACACATTAATATTTAGTAGAGTCACCTTTCACAGCAATAACAGCTTTAAGTCTTCTGGGGTAAATATGTACCAGCTTTGCACGCAGTTTCAGTGTTATTTGGGCCCATTCTTCTTTTCTCCTGGTTGTTCAGGTTGGTTGGATGATGCTTGTGGACTGAATTCTCAAATAATGCCACAAATTCTCAGTGGGATTGAGGTCATAACTTTGATTGGGCCGCTGTAGGACATTCTCCTTTTTTCATGCCACCTCCCCATACTGGCCAGTGTTATGCTCTTGATATGGTTGACTGGTACACCATTACTCCATTCCCAGCCACTGAACTCCTTCAAAGTTATATTTGGCCTCACTGTGGCTTTTCTCACTGGTCTCCTTGTTTGTTTGAGTTTCGAGGTACGGCTTGTTCTTGGCAGTGCCCTGGGGACGCAATGCAATTTCCCCATCCTGATTATTGATCCAACTGTGCTCAATGGGATATCCAAACACTTGGATGTGCTTTTTTCCTAATCTATGCTTCCTCTTTTCACTTATGTAAAATGCTCTTTGGTCTAAATATTTCTTTCAGATTCACAGCCTGGCCAATGATACTTATCCAAAAAATGACAGCGCCTTTAATGGTTCACAGGTGGAGGGAAATGGTAAAGTAATTGTGTCCTTGTAAGGGCAATTTCATCTGTGTAAACTAGGAGCTTCCACAGCACAGGGGTTGAATACTTATGCAAGCAACATATTTCTGTCATATGTAATATTTCATAAATATATAATACATAATACAACATAAAACGTCAACTTAAAATAATTAATTTTGAGTGTTTTAAAACAAAATATCAAACAGAACGAGTTTTCTGTGTACCATTTGTTATTCAGTAATATAAATGATTTGGTCAAGGGTCTGAATACTTTTGCAAGGCACTGTATGTAAATGTGGATGCAACAGTTTCAAAGTTCCATGTTGAGATTCCATTGGATGGACAAACGTACTTGGCCTTGTGTGGATACTTATATACAACTTTTTCTTGTTCCAGGTTGTTAAAAGTAGTCATGTTTTTGATTGGGAAGGAAGGTAATATATGCTGCTATATAGGTCAATAAAAAAACTCCCCTTCAGTTAAACTTGTATTGCAGATTTTGTTGGCCTATTAAGCAATTAAAAGCCTGTCTGGCAAGAAATGCTGGTATAAAGCAACAGTGTTAAATATGACTTCCGTTAATAACTAAAAAGCTACTGAATAGGACCACCATTGGTACCGTTTTACAGAGCAGTTAAAAATAGGATTGTTTTTAGCTTTAGATTCAGATGGAGAAGTGGATCTAGCAAGATTAATAAGGTTGTTGGACTGTTTCGTTAGCATAGGTAAGGGAAGTACCAATCTGAGTAACCAATAACATAGAACCGCTCAAATTAAGACGGATGGTTAGTTAGTCTGAGCCTGCCGATGGTAGCTTTGTGGCGCAGTTTTGTACTTTTTTTTTTTTTTTGTTTACTTACTAGCCATTAACAGCTGACGGAACAGGGTTGTGTGTGCCAGTAGAAGTTCCAGTTAAGTCAGTTCTTGTTATTCACATCTGGAACGCCCTCGATCTATGTTTGTATGCCTGGCCACAAAAATATGTTTGCCTGAAGTCTATCTGATTTAATTGGAATTAACACTTGATAAATTAGATCTATTGAGAAGGTAAGTAGTGTGCTTGTGTTTGTTGTTTGGCAGTGCGTAGGTCTAAAGTGGCTGACCAACGCAGGCGCTCAATTGCCAAGCAGACACGAGAGGACCACAGGAGGCGCTCGGTGAAGGCAATTGAGCGTGGCCGTGTGGCCGCCGTTTCCCGCACGTTTGAAGGCGAAAAACCGGTCCTCCCACCCAAACCGAAACCCAGAACCCAGTGAGCTTGCCGTTTCAACATGCACAAAGTTGAAGTTCAGCTTGAGGGATCTTTCCAGTTTATGGAAAGATGGCTCAGACCTCACACAACTTCTGAAGATTATTTTTAATGACAAAATATGCATTCAAAGGCCCAGATTTAAGGAACATTTAAGTAAAGATAAATAATAGTCTGAGCTTGACATTCATTCTCTCACAGTAGAAGAACAATTTAGTGATGTAAAAAATTTAATCTGAGGGGTTTTCCCTGGGGACTTAATCACATGACCTCACTGCCCCTCCCCAAATGTCTTACAGGAAGCTAGGTATGCGCAGGTCTTTGCCTACCTTTGACAGAGACCACATTGTTCGATGGTTCCAGGATGAGCAGTTGCCACTTCAAGCTGGCTTTCAGAAGGACAAGAGTGGCATCGCTCCATGGTTTCATGGTAAATCAACGGCAAAGGGAAGCTATTGCAGAGTTTTCATGTAATGAAAGGATTACTTTCTGTAGTCTCAGCAGTCGTAATTGCTTTTTGTCATGATTATTTATTTAGGAACAGGGTCATCCTGTCAGTAACTGATTTCATGTCAATGTTGGGACAGTTTAGTATCCTCTATTGCCCTCTAGAGGTGTGCATGTCATAAAATGCACAATGCATAGTATTTTACCGTTCAAATACAAGACATGGCCAGATTAGCCTGATATTTGAACAGCCAATAGGTTTATTATAAATGTGTTTAAAAACATATTATTCAAACTAGTTACAGCCCCTACACCAGGAAAGTAAATTATCCAGGCGGCTGCAGGTGTTGGACGGCTAGAGAAAATGGATCTAATGGAAGCCTAAGTTGGTTTTGCTGTATTCGCCACGGCCATATGGTCTTTTAGCCGGCTATCTTAATAACATTGTATTGCATAATATTTGGACACTGTTGTTCCCTTCTCATTTGTACCGAATGTGACTTATTTAACAATGAGTGACTGCGTAGTTAACAGTGCTCCGAAAAATGGCCAAAATGCACTTTCCACTTAAGAGGTCCTCACGATTACACAAATCATCTTTAACAGATTCAAAATTGGAAGATGAAAGAAACCTAATAAACCTTTAAATTCGCACAAAAGGGAACAGCAAGTACATTGCAGTTTTATTTAAGAGTATAATAACTTCTCATATTAGTATTATTGGAATATTTTAACACATTCTGTCAGCAATTCCCAAACCTTAATTTTTAGGTGGACACAATTGGCTAAATTAGGATAGCTGCAGTTAAATATTGCTTAAGGCAAATTTACTTTTTGATTTTGAATGTGAGGTTTGGTGCTTCAACACTGACTTGAGAACATTTTCACTCTAAACTAGAAGAGAATTGTGCCTTGCAGGCAATTAAACTGGCATTTTTGCAATGTAAAACAATGCCTGAAGAATGACAAGTTTAAATTTCTCCAGGAATAATTACACGGCAGGAAGCGGAAGCCCTTCTCAGTCAAGGGGGACCCGGGCACTTCCTCATCCGCGTCAGTGATAAGATCACAGGATATGTTCTTTCTTATCATTGCCAAGAGGGATTCAAGCACTTTCTCATTGATGCAACAGAGAACTGCTACATGCTTCTGGGTGACCAGATCCCTTTTATAACACTGGCTGACCTGGTGGAGTATCATGAGGTACCGGAGAAGTACCATTGATGACCTGAAAAATTATATTTAAAAATATTAAATTTAACAGATAAAGAACGTGTATTACCAACGTGATTTTACTAATTTTTTTCCATCCTTTGCCACTAGGTGGAGCCCATTACCATGTCAGGAATGGAGCTTCTACTGCAACCGTGTGGACAAAAACCAGGCTGTGTGGATTATTCTGAACTGTTCAACTGAGCTGGAAACTCGCTGTAATACACTTCTTCAATGCAGTGTGCCATAACTGTTCCAAACCTTTGACTGCCTCAATCCAACAGTGGCTGAAGCTGACCACATCCTTTTCGAAACGGGACATTATGCAAAAAAAAAAGCTATTAGCTATTATATTCAAATGGAAAGACTTCTGTATAAGTGTGGATATCACATAGCAAAGGAGAAAATACCAGGTGTCTCCACTCCTTGATTACTTGTGATGATAGACAAATTACTTGAAAACCAATTTAAAACTTGACTGATTATCTATTGTTTTGAGAATGGGAAATTGATCAGTATTGTAACACTTAGTCAAATTCCATTGTTTTATCAAGACAGGCACCTAGAAATTGACAGCTAATTCATAGTTTAACATGGGACCTATTAAAGAAACTTTTTCTTTATTCAGCCTGAGTTGATGCTTCCCTTAGCTTGTTCACCTTGGGTAGCAGCAAATACAAATTTTGTCCAGGACAAGTTATGTTGTTATGCAGAACAATAAACATATGCACGTACTGATATCCTTTAAAGTGTGACCAGGAAAACAAAATTCAGGTTAATCCACATAATAAAGCCAAATGATTGACAGAGTCCCTTAATAGTTCACACAATGTCAATAGAATTAAGGCTCTTGTCAGCTGATGTACAACTCGTCATTCTTCGTTCACCTTAGACAAAATGTGCAAAGATTTCTAAAAAAAACAGTTCATTACAGGGTTTTGCCTGTAGATAAGGCTGTAATGTAACAAAATGTGAAAAGTGAAGGGGTTTGAAGACTTTCCAAATGTACTGTACATGGTTTTATAAAAACTTTTTCTCCAATTTACTTAAAAAGCAGACGAGTTCTTGCAAAACAAAAATTGGCAAACCTCAAAATATTCAATACAGAGGGGTCTGAGTTACACATTGTCATTCGGTTAAATATAATGTGTGTGTGTATATAGCCTATGTAAACAGTTTTACATAAATTATTGCATCAGTTTGAACAAGGTTGTTAACCGGTTTAAGTAACATCTCAAGGTGAATCACTTTCCACTCAATTTTTTTGGTGCGATAAAAAACTGAGCACAAGGGAAAATCCCTTTATCAACCCACTTAATACAAATTAAAGTGCAAGTCCACATAATTCATTGTATACGACACAGAGCACATTAAATGACCCCTTTATGGAATAAGGACTGAAAACAAATTTTAGTCCAAAGACCCAGCCAGCAGAAGCTTCCTCCAGAGCAGGTCAGTATGTTGTCCAGTCACATGACCCACAGCCAGGTTCTGGTGCCAATGGCTTCTGTGTTCTGTTCCCACATCATAACAGAATGACTTATGGCATGGTAGTTATTCCTTGGTTAAAGGGCCTTAGGAATGCCTTGCTAACACAGATTCTAATAGAACAAATACCATCTGTGGAGTGGTAACCGAAACTAAACTGGGAATAAGACCAGTAGAAAGGTACTGAAATGCCAGGTCAGTCAACGTGAAGACTGAGAAAGACAGCATGGGGAATACCAGGTGTCTGTGACTGTCAATCAGCAGGTGTTTCAGAATGCCTTAAATGAGCTGTTTTTTTACTTTCAGTGTTTTAAATCATGCATGAATAGTGCGAAAAGGCTTATAGCCTGCGTTTTTATATCCAGCCTGATCACAAAAGCTCTCAGACCACAAAATTTGCTCAACCAGTTCCGCAATATTTACTTGGGCCTGATCAAATATTTTGTAGTTCTATACAATCAAAATTTGTTAATAAATATCTAAAACCTCAATTATTTACCATTTTCTATAACATTCTTTCACTTGACTGATCCTAAGCCATTTTAAAATGCACCAAGAACTGGTCATATTTTAGTTATAACGAACAGTAAATACAACTGAATACCTAAAGTAGCCTTTTCTGCAAAATAATTTGCATATTTTGAACTTTCTTCTGCAGAGTTTGCAAGTTTTTCCATCTCCCTTTGCACAATATCCCAAAGACCGATGTGAGCGCGGACCTCCATCAGTACGGGCACTTGTCCGCTGTGCTCGGCAGGTTCACATGAAGAACTGCGCTAACATATTAGCCACTCCTAGGACAATAAGGAAACTATGGAAGAGGATGGAGGGCCAGCGGAGCTCCCCTGCACGGTGAAGGGAGATCATATGGATGATGGAGGGAAACACAAACACCAGGGCGAGGCCACAGGTTGCCCCAGAGTACCTGTACAAAACAAAAGGGGAGGTTAAGACCGATTCATCTTCTCTCGGCAGGACATTAAAAACACAATAGACGTGATGTAGGCTGTGACAATCTCACAAGTAAGTTTGTTACAGACATAATAGGGCACGTTCGAGTATAACTTAAGCAACGCAGGCAAAACGATGTCACAAATCTATTGTAACTTATCAAATAACTCAATATGCCAAAGTGAGTAAAAGTGGTAATAAAGATGCATTTATTATTGATGGCCACTTAGTATGCATCATATGCCTAAATGTTTCAAAATGATCATCTGGGAACACGAGGACTCCAACTAGGCAATGGCAGTACAGGATTTATGACACTAATGCAATGACATATAGTGAGGTAATGCACCATTTTCTCACACCAGCAGTAATGTCTGGGTGAGCTCCACCACTCACTGAGCTGGTACCTACAGAACATGCTTAAGATTTAATGGCGAGAGGCCATTAAAATCCCTGGTACTTATGTTCATACTATACAAATGCTACGTAAAATAAGGGTTGTTAATTAACAGAGGTATAGAAAGTGTAAAGTAAGAATTTACACCAGGGTATGACTGCAGTTATAACGGAAACCCCTGTATCTTCACATCAGCATTGTTCATTTCTTATTGAAAACAATGCGACACTTATCAATACACCCAACTTTACCGACTTACCTAATAATGGAGCCGATGTTGGGGTAATACTTGGCCATGAGGACTCCAGCTGCCACAATGACAGTGTTCAAAAAGAATACGTGGCAGATACTGTGTGCAAAACAGACAAAATCTGTTGAAACAACCTTACCTCATCTTTAACCTCAAGCTACACGCCATCATGTGCAAATAAAAATAGTTATAACATTTATTTATTCTGATGGATGAATATCGCAGAAAGACGGTAAAATTCTGTACAGAGTAACAAAAAACTATAAAAAATGAGGAGGAACCTAATGACCTCTTAACCGAAAGGTAGAATTCAATAAAATTGTTATTTGCTTCATGTCTCAACCATGGCATCTACCGACACAACATTTAGGTGAAGTATACAAGTTCAACCTGGCCAGGCCCTAGTCTGTGCTAGAGCTGGCGTACCTACCTCGGGTAGTGTTTGCCAAATATCTGGCCCATGACCTGCACTCGTACCAGGTACCCGAGCAGTGGGTAAACTGTGGTCATCTGGAACAGCAGGAACACCCGAGCCACAAACACTAGGACATCACTGCTGGGGAAGTTGTCCAGGAAGTTCTGCAGCAGAAATAAGGTTGCGACTCTTCAGCAGTCTTCAGCAAATCAGACAAGCCTCAGGCTTGTACCTATCAAACTCGCACAGATGATGATGATGATGGGCCAGGTCATTGTATAAGAAAATGGATGTAAACCTTTGCATTTGCTGTATATCCAGCTGTATAAGTGGATGAATGTAGAGATTCTAAGTTGTGAAAGTCACTTTGCGCTGTCAATTAATTTCTCTAAGTTCAGTGCCCGCAAACAACGCTTGCACGAGGGCAGTGCCTCATTGCTACACTTGAGACTCGGACAATATGAAGTGTAATGTGGTGTGCAGTGAGAAGGCCGTACCGGCTCGATGCACTCCTTGGACAGCGGCGGGGACGGGAACGCAGCAAAGATCAGCACTCCCACATACAGGTATGTCACTCCAACCAACAGGTATGCCACAGACAAATCCCGCACCTGGAAGCACATTATAAATGCTTACCAACCTCCCACAAATCCATACCAATTTCCCAGATATGGTGCGTGCTGGCCCCTCAAATGAGATACTAATGCATACATTTCTGTCCCAATTCGTGACCCAACCCTGCCAATTAAGTAAACCAATGTGTAAGCCCAAAGCCAAAAACTGTATGATGCAGTCTACAATACACAATTATAACACTGGTCTCACGAGTGGCTCAGTTAGTAAAGGCACACGACCTAGCTCAGTCAGAGCTTTACCAGCTGGATTTTTGTGAATTCAAATCCATCTCATTCGCAGATAATGGGCGGCGCGCAATTGGCCAAGGGAGATGCATCCAGAGTAAATAAATAAGTAAATAAAATCAGTAAACCGTGTGACCTGCTGAGGCTAAAGACTGTGAGCTCTACACAGCAGAAAAACAGCGTCTTGTCCAGAGCACAAGGGCATCTGACTTTTAACAGACACTCATGACTAATCTACTTAACCAACAGCACTGGCCACCGACCTCATTTGATTTTGATCTGACTATTGATCCGTTAGAACAGATCAATTCAGCATTATCTTCTTGCCTGGCGCTGACTCAGCTGTCAGACAGTTACAAACAAAGATGTGAGTGAAAGGAAGTGGTCAAAACAGAAACAAGCCTCACACAAGATCCATGGAAACTGCATGGTGGATTAAATGAGTCAGAGTCATGTAACCTCTTTCACTTCGCTAACATCAGCCACTTTCCTTCTTTAACTCAGCCGCTTTGCTAATCACAGCAAAAATCAGTCCCATTATCACAGATTTCACATAGCCGGACAGAAAAGCCTTAGATAATCACAACATTCACTTAAGCCCTACAGGACAGCTAAAAAGGTGTCAAGAATCAAGAGCCGACTCATGCACTGGCCCTTTCAGGACATCACCACAAAGTGTAACCACCAAGACTGTGCCCCACAGCAGCTGAACTCACATTGTTCTCCTGGTGTCTGTTGTTCTTCATCAGGGTGATGATACAATTGTGGATGAAGAAAGCCAGAGTAAGAACTCCAGTTAGCTGTGGAAACAGCACTCTGAACTCTGAGATATACATGGGGGGGAAAGAAACTAATTAGCAGGACAAATGCAAAGCAGAACTGTGCTAACGTACAGTGTGTAATGTGTATGAAAGTATTTTAAAATATACGCCTTCTATATGTTTATAATTAGATCCTGTACTAACAGTGCAAGTCTGCTAAAGACATATAGTATCTATTAACAGTGCAGTCTTACTCAAATAGTTCTGAGTATTGAGTACTGTATCGGGCATGGTCACCAAGATTACGTTGGGCAAATACCTGGGACAAAGTATTTTGTGGATTCAATCCAGTGGAACTCCAGGTGAAAGCCCAGACGAAATGCTTTGACTGTGACCAGAATGATCAGGTAGACCACAGATAATGTACCTGCAGACATCAATAAGATATGCAAGTCAGTCACTTTTATCTTTCATACAGGAGAGGTCACAAAAGGAAAAGGCAGCGAGTTAAAAGGAGAAACAATCACGCCAAATGACTCTAAACGCACGGAGCCAGCGAGACCCATACCCAGGAAAGTGAAACGAGCAAAGAAGGAGGCAGAGCGGAAGTTCAGCAGGGGCAGCAGAAGGACAATGAGGTAGAAGGGGATGGTGTTGGTTTTGCTCCAGTAGCGGTCAAACACAGCCGTGCTGTTGTCACTCAGGTAGAAGGCGCCCGTGCTGCAGTTGTCGCCGTGGTCGGTCGCCGGGAATGGGCAGATCACTGGGACAAAGAGACGCGCATAAGACCAGTTTTCCTGCAGCTTATTTTCACATGTCTGTACTAGCATACTCAACCCCAGCCAAAGGTAAGGGCTTGTAGCTGTATTACGAAAGTGAAACATCTTCACACACTCTCAACATTGGGGAACTGCAAAAACACTGCAAATCAAAGTTTGTGGGCAAAGTTATAGCTAAATATAGCTAAAGATTTTTGGAACCAATAACATCTGCAGTCTCCCATTTAATTAATAAATAAATAAATAAATAAATCTCACCTCTCTCAGACCCATTGGTCCCAAAGTCACTGTCAGACATGTTTACATGGTGAACATAGTCTGGAGAATAACAAAATGGAATTCAGAAAAAACAGACGACAGAGCCAAAACACATTCTAGTCCCAAATAAAGCAGAAAGAGTTTTAATACACTTAACATCAATCAATGTGGGGTCCTCCGAACCAAATAAGAAACATTTCAATTAAAACATATACTTACTGTATATAAACTTCCCAGTATTGAACAGGAAGTTGGACATTAGGACCCAGTAGACCACCATCGCGCCAATCAAAGACACCAGAGAAAAAAACAGGCTCAACCACTGCCCAAATGATCCAAAGTAATATCGACACACATCAGGAAACTCCCAATCTGACGTATCGATGTACTCTGAAAGAAGATCGAAACCAAACATCCATGAATTACAAGCAGCACTAAATGCTTATTTGGGACCAAATTTATTATACGGTTTTGCCAGCATAATAATAAAAAATAATAATAATGAAAAAACTTCTTTTTAAAAGCTACCTTTTCCAATGTTTCTGTACCAGCCGCTACTGTGGTATATTTATAAAAGATAAATCGGAATAAAATTTAAAAAAATAACAATGATTTCACTGACAGACATTTTTCCACCAACGAAAAATAAATGTAGAATTTAATGGTCTCTAAACAAATCCTCATCAACATGAATTAATGGTAACAGGAAAATCCAAATTCCATAGCAACCAATTTCCTTTGAGCATAGCTTTATCAATGAGAAGTAAATCCAGTGTTTAAGCAATCAACAGAAACCTGGCTATAACGGCTCTATAATGTCTTGCCACGTGTTTAATTTAAACCAGGTCTGAATAGTTTCCTTACGTATTGATTTGGGCGACTTCAGTACTCTGTAACAGCAGTAGAGGGTCAACAAGCCAATGGAAACAAGAATAAGGATGCCAAACGTGAACCCAGCCTGAAAGAGAAAATAAGGACATACTCCTACATATACAAATCTTGACGGGGGGAATTTTTAGGTTTTCAAAACAGGTAATTCTGCATTACCTGCTTTATGCCCCAAGGTATGCTCAGTATTGATGTCCCCATCATTGTATTCCATATAGCAAAGCTAGGAGGAAACATTTAAAAGTTGACCAAAATCTGAATCTCACTTGAAGTACTAATATGATAGACTTCTGTAAATATTTCCAATATCTAGCTTATTCAGGGCAGAAAAACTTCTTCCATGGGAAAGAAGAGAAAGAAAAAAAAAACATTTTCACATACATGGTGACTAAGCTGGGGTTTTTGGCCGAGCCATCGCCTCCGTGCACTTTAAACGCAGTTCCCAGAGGGCTGTAAATGTATATCTCCTCTGGAGCAGGGATCACATGGTCTGGAGGAACCTGACATGGAAATCCAAAACCAACACTTAATGCCAGTTAGCCCAACCGCTATGCTATGCCATGTCACACCAGTTCTCAACGAAGTTCATTCAGGTTTATTATTTATATTTCATTTTTTCAGAAAAGGGCATAAAACCATTACCTGCAGAAATGTTAGTGATTAAAAAAAAAAACTAAAATAGGTCATGCTTTAAATTTTAATGGGTTGAATGGGAATTAATGGCTGGAGGGGGAAAAAAAAAGTTCAGAGACAGGAATTGAAAAGGGCGATACAGTAGTCTGTAGTGTGGGGAAAAAAAGCTTATAACTGCTAAATTAGGCACATCAAAACTGAGGATTTTAGCCACAAAGTTGCCATTGATCGGTCCTTACCTAATAAATCCACAGATCTAAATCAGTCAACATGCTGAGATTCCCCAGGCTGTGGGGGAATCAACCACAACAAACAAGTGGATACTTGCTATACTTCTCCCCCCCCCCCCCCGCTTTATCCTCTTACAAACCGTTTGTGTTTTGTATAAGGGCTATACATCTGACTGTGCCGAAAGGGTTCTCAGGGGTAAAGTGAGTGTGCGAGTTTACTGAATGCAAGTTAAGGCAAGTCCGTAGACGGAGAGATGGAGGTTTGCCAGCCTACCAGCAGTCTGTCAGTGGAGCTGGTCAGGCGACTATAGTAGTTCACTCTGCTGTTCATCACAGAAGCCTCTGCAGATACCCTCTCCTGGGTATCCTCCTCTACTATATTGCGGGGCTCTACGTGAAAAGGCCTGAAATAGAGGGGGGGAAACAGGTGTCAATGTGAAGCAATGACCTGCACAAAGTGTCTACAAGTATCAATACTGTAACACTTTAACACCTGAGGGCATATTCTTGGAGAAAAGAGCTTTCCACAGGGTCATAACACACTTTATATGGCAATTGCAATATATTCTAAGATCTATACATCTTAGAATATATTCCATAGGCCAATAAGGGCCAGCTGAAATAAGGGCCAGTACCCAAGTTAAGTACAATTTATGAACAAAGTATATAGGGTGTGTGTGTATGTGTGTGTATATCACACACCCTATATACTTTGTCCATAAATTATGCTTAATTTGGGTACTCGCCCTAATATGTCTGTCTTTACTTCAACCTCTTCTTCTGCAGAAGCAGAACGCCTCCAAAGGACAACAAAAGGCCTGCCTTGGACATTTCCTTCTCACAGCACATCTATAGAAGCAGATGCTGTAAAACAATATATCTCTCCATTGCACAACTGTGGCAAAATAAGGGGTTGCTCTCAGAGAAGAGCATCACTATAGTAGAAGAAGCTGAAGCAGTCTGAAGTGATCAAAAAACTCAAATTTGCTACAACTGCATACAAGTATTAAAAGTGCATTCACTGGTCAACACTGCACATTGACATTTAAGAGAGTGATTAATTGGTTAAATTGTACTGCTTAGATTGATATCTACCCACTAATCAAAAGTATGCCTTAATCCTACCTGAGTAGAGAATAAGTACAACTACAACATGACAGACAATTGCACTTGACACTGCCTTGCCAGAAAAATAAAAGACATGTGATTACACTTATCTTCTTAGCACCATCAAGCAACAGGGCAACACTATCAGCCAGAAGAACAATGCTCGCATATCTCAACCTATAGTCTTTAACACAGATAAAAATTCCCAAGGCACTTGCACAGACTTCTATCAACCAGTTCAGTCAGAACTGCACAAACCATCCATAACAAGTTTCTAAACTCCACAAGAGCACATCTCCAAATCTTGTGTAACCAAACTACAATTATTTTGTATGGCATCTAGAAGGAATTACCATGTACTCCAGAATCAGATTTATTTTCAGCCTGAAAATCATTTGAGAGTTTCAAGCCTAACAAGTCGATATGAAAGTTGTATACCTTGAATTTCACCGCCGGGGGCGGGTGTGGGTTAGCGCATTTTCCAATATCTTAGCTTCTAAGTGTAACCACCAAGACTGTGCCCCACAGCAGCTGAACTCACATTGTTCTCCTGGTGTCTGTTGTTCTTCATCAGGGTGATGATACAATTGTGGATGAAGAAAGCCAGAGTAAGAACTCCAGTTAGCTGTGGAAACAGCACTCTGAACTCTGAGATATACATGGGGGGGAAAGAAACTAATTAGCAGGACAAATGCAAAGCAGAACTGTGCTAACGTACAGTGTGTAATGTGTATGAAAGTATTTTAAAATATACGCCTTCTATATGTTTATAATTAGATCCTGTACTAACAGTGCAAGTCTGCTAAAGACATATAGTATCTATTAACAGTGCAGTCTTACTCAAATAGTTCTGAGTATTGAGTACTGTATCGGGCATGGTCACCAAGATTACGTTGGGCAAATACCTGGGACAAAGTATTTTGTGGATTCAATCCAGTGGAACTCCAGGTGAAAGCCCAGACGAAATGCTTTGACTGTGACCAGAATGATCAGGTAGACCACAGATAATGTACCTGCAGACATCAATAAGATATGCAAGTCAGTCACTTTTATCTTTCATACAGGAGAGGTCACAAAAGGAAAAGGCAGCGAGTTAAAAGGAGAAACAATCACGCCAAATGACTCTAAACGCACGGAGCCAGCGAGACCCATACCCAGGAAAGTGAAACGAGCAAAGAAGGAGGCAGAGCGGAAGTTCAGCAGGGGCAGCAGAAGGACAATGAGGTAGAAGGGGATGGTGTTGGTTTTGCTCCAGTAGCGGTCAAACACAGCCGTGCTGTTGTCACTCAGGTAGAAGGCGCCCGTGCTGCAGTTGTCGCCGTGGTCGGTCGCCGGGAATGGGCAGATCACTGGGACAAAGAGACGCGCATAAGACCAGTTTTCCTGCAGCTTATTTTCACATGTCTGTACTAGCATACTCAACCCCAGCCAAAGGTAAGGGCTTGTAGCTGTATTACGAAAGTGAAACATCTTCACACACTCTCAACATTGGGGAACTGCAAAAACACTGCAAATCAAAGTTTGTGGGCAAAGTTATAGCTAAATATAGCTAAAGATTTTTGGAACCAATAACATCTGCAGTCTCCCATTTAATTAATAAATAAATAAATAAATAAATCTCACCTCTCTCAGACCCATTGGTCCCAAAGTCACTGTCAGACATGTTTACATGGTGAACATAGTCTGGAGAATAACAAAATGGAATTCAGAAAAAACAGACGACAGAGCCAAAACACATTCTAGTCCCAAATAAAGCAGAAAGAGTTTTAATACACTTAACATCAATCAATGTGGGGTCCTCCGAACCAAATAAGAAACATTTCAATTAAAACATATACTTACTGTATATAAACTTCCCAGTATTGAACAGGAAGTTGGACATTAGGACCCAGTAGACCACCATCGCGCCAATCAAAGACACCAGAGAAAAAAACAGGCTCAACCACTGCCCAAATGATCCAAAGTAATATCGACACACATCAGGAAACTCCCAATCTGACGTATCGATGTACTCTGAAAGAAGATCGAAACCAAACATCCATGAATTACAAGCAGCACTAAATGCTTATTTGGGACCAAATTTATTATACGGTTTTGCCAGCATAATAATAAAAAATAATAATAATGAAAAAACTTCTTTTTAAAAGCTACCTTTTCCAATGTTTCTGTACCAGCCGCTACTGTGGTATATTTATAAAAGATAAATCGGAATAAAATTTAAAAAAATAACAATGATTTCACTGACAGACATTTTTCCACCAACGAAAAATAAATGTAGAATTTAATGGTCTCTAAACAAATCCTCATCAACATGAATTAATGGTAACAGGAAAATCCAAATTCCATAGCAACCAATTTCCTTTGAGCATAGCTTTATCAATGAGAAGTAAATCCAGTGTTTAAGCAATCAACAGAAACCTGGCTATAACGGCTCTATAATGTCTTGCCACGTGTTTAATTTAAACCAGGTCTGAATAGTTTCCTTACGTATTGATTTGGGCGACTTCAGTACTCTGTAACAGCAGTAGAGGGTCAACAAGCCAATGGAAACAAGAATAAGGATGCCAAACGTGAACCCAGCCTGAAAGAGAAAATAAGGACATACTCCTACATATACAAATCTTGACGGGGGGAATTTTTAGGTTTTCAAAACAGGTAATTCTGCATTACCTGCTTTATGCCCCAAGGTATGCTCAGTATTGATGTCCCCATCATTGTATTCCATATAGCAAAGCTAGGAGGAAACATTTAAAAGTTGACCAAAATCTGAATCTCACTTGAAGTACTAATATGATAGACTTCTGTAAATATTTCCAATATCTAGCTTATTCAGGGCAGAAAAACTTCTTCCATGGGAAAGAAGAGAAAGAAAAAAAAAACATTTTCACATACATGGTGACTAAGCTGGGGTTTTTGGCCGAGCCATCGCCTCCGTGCACTTTAAACGCAGTTCCCAGAGGGCTGTAAATGTATATCTCCTCTGGAGCAGGGATCACATGGTCTGGAGGAACCTGACATGGAAATCCAAAACCAACACTTAATGCCAGTTAGCCCAACCGCTATGCTATGCCATGTCACACCAGTTCTCAACGAAGTTCATTCAGGTTTATTATTTATATTTCATTTTTTCAGAAAAGGGCATAAAACCATTACCTGCAGAAATGTTAGTGATTAAAAAAAAAAACTAAAATAGGTCATGCTTTAAATTTTAATGGGTTGAATGGGAATTAATGGCTGGAGGGGGAAAAAAAAAGTTCAGAGACAGGAATTGAAAAGGGCGATACAGTAGTCTGTAGTGTGGGGAAAAAAAGCTTATAACTGCTAAATTAGGCACATCAAAACTGAGGATTTTAGCCACAAAGTTGCCATTGATCGGTCCTTACCTAATAAATCCACAGATCTAAATCAGTCAACATGCTGAGATTCCCCAGGCTGTGGGGGAATCAACCACAACAAACAAGTGGATACTTGCTATACTTCTCCCCCCCCCCCCCCGCTTTATCCTCTTACAAACCGTTTGTGTTTTGTATAAGGGCTATACATCTGACTGTGCCGAAAGGGTTCTCAGGGGTAAAGTGAGTGTGCGAGTTTACTGAATGCAAGTTAAGGCAAGTCCGTAGACGGAGAGATGGAGGTTTGCCAGCCTACCAGCAGTCTGTCAGTGGAGCTGGTCAGGCGACTATAGTAGTTCACTCTGCTGTTCATCACAGAAGCCTCTGCAGATACCCTCTCCTGGGTATCCTCCTCTACTATATTGCGGGGCTCTACGTGAAAAGGCCTGAAATAGAGGGGGGGAAACAGGTGTCAATGTGAAGCAATGACCTGCACAAAGTGTCTACAAGTATCAATACTGTAACACTTTAACACCTGAGGGCATATTCTTGGAGAAAAGAGCTTTCCACAGGGTCATAACACACTTTATATGGCAATTGCAATATATTCTAAGATCTATACATCTTAGAATATATTCCATAGGCCAATAAGGGCCAGCTGAAATAAGGGCCAGTACCCAAGTTAAGTACAATTTATGAACAAAGTATATAGGGTGTGTGTGTATGTGTGTGTATATCACACACCCTATATACTTTGTCCATAAATTATGCTTAATTTGGGTACTCGCCCTAATATGTCTGTCTTTACTTCAACCTCTTCTTCTGCAGAAGCAGAACGCCTCCAAAGGACAACAAAAGGCCTGCCTTGGACATTTCCTTCTCACAGCACATCTATAGAAGCAGATGCTGTAAAACAATATATCTCTCCATTGCACAACTGTGGCAAAATAAGGGGTTGCTCTCAGAGAAGAGCATCACTATAGTAGAAGAAGCTGAAGCAGTCTGAAGTGATCAAAAAACTCAAATTTGCTACAACTGCATACAAGTATTAAAAGTGCATTCACTGGTCAACACTGCACATTGACATTTAAGAGAGTGATTAATTGGTTAAATTGTACTGCTTAGATTGATATCTACCCACTAATCAAAAGTATGCCTTAATCCTACCTGAGTAGAGAATAAGTACAACTACAACATGACAGACAATTGCACTTGACACTGCCTTGCCAGAAAAATAAAAGACATGTGATTACACTTATCTTCTTAGCACCATCAAGCAACAGGGCAACACTATCAGCCAGAAGAACAATGCTCGCATATCTCAACCTATAGTCTTTAACACAGATAAAAATTCCCAAGGCACTTGCACAGACTTCTATCAACCAGTTCAGTCAGAACTGCACAAACCATCCATAACAAGTTTCTAAACTCCACAAGAGCACATCTCCAAATCTTGTGTAACCAAACTACAATTATTTTGTATGGCATCTAGAAGGAATTACCATGTACTCCAGAATCAGATTTATTTTCAGCCTGAAAATCATTTGAGAGTTTCAAGCCTAACAAGTCGATATGAAAGTTGTATACCTTGAATTTCACCGCCGGGGGCGGGTGTGGGTTAGCGCATTTTCCAATATCTTAGCTTCTATTTTCTGTTTGTGAAATACCAAACCATATTAATTCATAACTTGTAACTAATGAAGCTGTAAATAATGCTTATGATGAACGTTTGGAACTCCAGAGATGCCACACCCTGAGCAAGTTTATAATTACACTGCTTTGCTGAACTGGCTGCCAGGTCAGACCATGGTGTGGGACTCGGGTAAACAGACAGAGTGGAGAGGTATTCCATAGGCCAAACTCTGGGCATTTCTAAAGCTTTTGAACAGCTAAGAGGAAGAAATTTCTCACATATCCACCTGCAAATTCCTATTTCAACAACAACATACCAAAGCTTTTCCAAGGCAGTTTACAGTGCTTGCATTTTGTGCAGATGCCCGATTGCCTTTTTACAGCTAGGTGTTAACTGAAGTCGTTCTGTGTAAATGCCTTGTTCAGGGAATGATATGGCATGTGGCTTTAGAGATTCAAACACATGATCTTCTACCCCCGATTGATATAATACCTTTCATCGTAAAACTCAATCGTAATTTTTTTCACCGTGTAAAGGAATTTGTTAGTGATTAACTTAAAATCACTTGACTAACAAACCATTCTGAACGAAAAGGGTAATAAACCCCTTGTTAACTTTAACATAGTTGTAATGAAAATAGTAACAAACCCACACACTTAATTTTATACCTGAACAACACAAAAGACAAACTAATTTTCTATGTGAAATTATACTTCAATTTTCTATTTGACTACATTCAGAAATATTACTCATTCCATGAGCACAACAGCATGCTACATGATAGCTAATAAAGATCTGTTGCCCATTATCTCAAATGTTTGATAAGAATGTATTACTCTCTCCTCGCCATACATTGACTGAATACTAGACACCTATATGAATGCAACCATAAGCAATATTAATAACATTTAAAAAGTAATGGCATATCAAATATGGAAATATGCACTTAATTCCTTTATAACCCGAAGACTTTGTTTAAAGATGATCGATGTGTCTGAGGTATTTAAACGAGACCAGCAAGTACCTTTTTGACTTTGGGTCGAGCGAATCCATGACACCACGGTCTGTACCGCTCTCTCCAGGGCGCACAGAAGCCAAAAGCGCTTTCCAGTCATCATCCATAGTTCTTGAAGGTTCTAATCAGTTTTTTTCATAGCCTGTGAAAACAAAACGTAAACCTGGATATCAAGCAAGTTCAGCACGTGAACTTTGACCTCCCATCCATGTGCATCGCATCAGGAGAACGGGCCAGTGTGGAAACGTCGGGAGAGCAGTGTCGTTCTTTGACCCAGACACCGATGTGCCACTGGCACCCTCTTTGGTCAAGGTTCTTTCTGGGGTAGGCTCAATTACTGTGTTATTTTTTACATTTAATCACTTTTGGGGAAACGGTTATGAAGGCAACACAAGTACAATCAGAGGGTTCAGAGATCCTACAGTTTTTTAGATGGACTGAAAACTTTGCATTTGATTGAATCCCTTCCCCCCTAAGGCCCAGCAAGAAGTTCCTTCCTGGCTGGAAGAAATCACGTTCTGTGCACATGGCACCAGAGCATTCAATCCACGTGGGATGGTGTTTGCCTCTACAGATTCTCGCAAAGTATGT
>JAOVYW010043058.1:0-25939 GCA_025775045.1 Hiodon tergisus
TTTATCATTTCACTTCACCAACTTAGACTATTGTGTTCTGATCCATCACATAAAATTCAGATTAAAAAAAAACATTGAACTAAAGTCTGTAATGTAACATAATAGGTAAAAAGCCAAGGGGGGTGCAAGGCACTGTATAAATGTTTCTAAATCTATGCTAATACTGCTAACCGAATTTCAAGTGATTGAGTTTGAGTTATGTGGTTTGTTAAAAGGTTTTCACTTCTCAGTTTTCATGTTGCAGACCAAAGCAGACTGTGCCACGCGGTCATCTGGCCAACACGTGTCATTGCCACCAGCTGAGAATCAAGGATAATTACAAACCTGTTTTAACACCGTGCCATCCCTTACTGCCTCAGTAAGTGCTGGGGGTCAGACGAGAGATGACAGGAGGGAAAGAAAAACGATTCACGAACCACTGACTGTAAGTGTTGTACGGGGGACCCAACCAGGAGAACGACTCATGTCCTGAACGGGAGACCGGGAAGTCGGTAGTTTAATTGTTATCATTTGTTTAGTATTATTCGGTTACTCTTTTTCGTTTGGTATTTTAGTTTATTGTTTTGGGGCGAACCCGTGAGAATCGGTTGTGTCTTTTGAACCCCAGAAATGTATAATATAGTGTAGTTCTACATATAGTACTTATCAATACACCACTATCCAACACTAAATCATACAATTATAGCTTGGTCTCTAATTCACTCTTATTTTTGACTATTTGTACTGGTTTCACTACGTCTGTCTGTTAAGTAAATAAAATTAAAATAATGTAAAAGGTCAAAAAACGTAAAAACCATTATGACCTTTTCCATACTGGTCCAGTGATGACTGAGAAAGTGTGACTGTTAAGAGAGTTCCTACTATAATAAAAAATCGTTTAATACAACATGCAAGCATATGGTGAGTTTTAATACAAGAGGACAGGTTGGACTGGACTTTTCTGTGAGGTGCTATGCATGAGCAGACTCCACTAACCCATCGATGAGGCCAAATGTCCCAAAGTTGCCCTCTCTTCAACGCAGGGCGGGCACCGTGAGCCTCAGTGTCCCGTGTCTGAATCAGAGTCGCTGTAATCAGCAACAAGAGATTTCACCATGCTGGAGCCACCGCCTTCCCAGTACTCCTCTATCCCAGAACCTCCATCTAACGACACAGACGCTCCAGAAGTCTCAGTGACAGGGACATCGGACTGCCTCTCTTTTGTTGCCTCCTCATGATGTTCCTGTTTGCGATGCATGGATTCAGCTTGGCTGCCGGGATCAGACATCCTACCAGCAGGAGCACCAGGGCTGGGGTTCCTACGGACTAGGTTGCCAGATGCTGGGGGTCCTGGTGCTTTCGCAGCTGCCCCGCGCCCAATTAACCCCAGCTTCAGTAGGAGTCTCCCAGCCGTGCCCACCGGAGACCCCAGCGGAGAGCCGAACCATGACCGGGTCGAGATCTCCTTACGCTTACATTGCTGTCGGTCCTCATAGGCTGAGATCGCAGCGAGATGGATGGTCAAGACACAAGAACAGAGGGAAAGAGAGAGAGAAAGATAAATCAAGTGATAAAGCAGAGCACACCCAAATATTCTGCTGTCAGTGCACTATTAGTACAAGCAATACTGATGCACTGTATCAGTTAACACTATATGCATTGTATAGTGCTTGTGTCAGTTAACACTCGCAAGTTTGACACACAATGACTGTTACGTATAGTGCTGTGACTTAAACATCTGTACACATGTGCACCTGCATGAGAGCATGAACAGGCCGCATGTGAGAAATAAGTGTACCCTATGAGCGGCCTGTCAGTTTTGGTGCTGCTTTTGAGACTCACAGTCAGGGCTTTTGAAGGTTAGCAGTGCAGCCAGCCTCTTGTCTTCCTCTTTCTCTGGAAGCAGCGGAATGGAAAGACAGGTCCTCTTTTGAACGGCCTCATTCTTCTCCTCCTCCTCCTCTTTCAGCTTCTTCTCATCCTGCAAGAGGGACAGACCACAGCGTGGGTTCACATACATGCTCACTGTGCTCAGCACCGACCATGAAAAGCCAAAAGTGTTAAAAGAGTTACGGACAGGATTGTACCACATAAGACTGAAGCCTTTAGACACTTATGATTTTTATAGTCTTGCCACAACTACCACAAATTGTGGCTGAACTTTTTTTGTGCCACATATATTTTAAATCATCGCTACTGACCAACTACTAACCTACACCTTCTCTTTATACCACCTTAATGAAATTAGGAATAAATGTTTAAAACAGATGCAGTGGCAGTGTTGCAACATCCAGCAGTTGTGTCTTTTTGTACTGCAGCTGTCAGAGAAACCAACGTGTGCAGGCACCCTGAACTTCCTGCGGAGAGTGCTGTTGAGCAGGAAGTCATCTTTCCAGCTAGCCTGCTGCTCCTGTAGATCAGAGAGGGAGGGCAGGGCAGCCCGAAGCTTCTCCTTATCACGACCCCCATGATCCAGCTTGAACATGGCGTCAGTCTCCAACTTCTCCTTCTCACTGTGCTCTGAAAAAGGGAGTGAGAGATGTACAGAGAGGAGGCAAAGTAATGTTAAAAAACCACTCCTGCCCAGGAAACACTGTCCACAAGAGGGCTACCGACCTTTTGAACAACCTCAGTTTTTAATAGTGTAACTGATATAACATTACAATCTAATATTATAATGGTACTGTCACAGAGAATTTTTGAGACAGGAGAGGTGGAGGCAATGTACTTTTATACAACTGAATTATCCCACCCGATAAAAAAAAACATAACATAGAACATGTTAAAAAAAACGTAAATGTAAAAATGTTATATGTGACAGCATGCCATAACCTGAAGACATGGAGGGTGGCTGTCATTAACATAAAAGCATAAAAGGTTTGGTGGGGGTCAGTATTTTGACCATGTAATTTGATTTTTGAAATTTGAAAAAGCCTGCCCTAACCTGTGGATAATTACGGCATCTCATTGCACATTACATGTTAATCAATTCCTGTTGATGGTATGGCTGCTTCAAAATTTTACCATTACAGACACCTTTGTTACATATTATTAATATTTAATTTTGGTGTTAATTTGTACAAACACAACGCTCAGATCTGAAAATGTTGGAGACAGAATGGTTAAGAGAGAAACTAGTGGTCAGAATTTTTTTGATCTGATTGGTTAGACCCCGTTATGTGTGTGTGTGTGTGTGTGTGTGTGTGTGTGTGTGTGTGTGTGTGTGTGTCTATGGAACATATATAAAGTGTAAAGTGTTTCACCGGTGGTCATTATCTGCTCGTTTTCAGCCATGTCCCAGCGCTCCTCCTTGCGACAAGCTCCACTCACGATGACGTAATCACATGTCGCCGGGTCGGTCTGCATCTCGATGTAGTTCACACACAGGTGACACTTCATCCTGAACCTGAGGTGAGTGAAAAGAGAGACATTTGAAAAAAACTGAATGAGGAAAATGTAGCTTTCAGTCCTTACAAATGGGGTGGCGTGACACTGTAAAGCTGTCCTTTTACAAAAGGATGGCAAAAATGGCCACTAAGCGATTTTGTGACTGTACCCGTACCTATATATCGGCGTGGAGTAGTAATTCCCAACTTTCTTTTTTTCTGCGTTGTATCGCACCCCTGTAAAAAAATAACAAAGGGAAGACAATGAGCAGACATGCAGTGACCAAAAACACATTACTAAATATGTAAATCATTTGGGACTGACATTCCAGGGGATACACATATGTAGTAAAACACACACACACAAGGCTCATACCCATGCCAATGTGGTTCTTGCAGCCATCACACCAGATATTGTAGGGCATCTCAAATCTGCAAGCAAATACACAGGAAGGAATACTTCAATATATTTAAGTCCAGTCAGTGTGACAACACAGAGACACAACATCAGACAGTGATTATAACAGTTTTAGAAATACTTCTCAATGAAACAATGTCAACTGAAGTCATATTTATTTCGGTCATTAATTCTTACTATTGACATCATACATAATGAAAATAACATTAAATATTGGATATTCATTTAGGAACACTGATTAACAAATCCTCAATTTGAAATGTATCTATAATTATAATTCTGGATGTTTACTGAAGAAGATTGTAGCATCAGTCAAAATTACTGTCAGTTCCAGAATAAAGCGCTCTCTTCACTACATCATACCGTACCACCACCTCCTATATAGGCTTAATTAACAGTTCCTTGTTTGTCTTACCGAATGATAAGAATGCCCTGGGACAGCTTCCTGGCCCTCTCCCGGAGAGGGTGGCTGTTCCGGTAGCCATTGATGGAGCCGTGCTGCAGCCAGAGAGAGAGCAACAGTCAAACACAGCAGAGTCCCAATTGTAAGCTGAAAGACATTACTCAATATAAAACCCCTCTCAGTCATTTCTCCCTTTTGACCCTCCATCCGAACCAGTTGTGGCTTTGCTCCGCCTTTCACACATTCCCTTTTCCTCTGGCCAGACTCACCTTGGCAGGGTCGAAGTCTGGGGGGTAGTATTTGTTCACTCCTTTCCTCTCACCCTGGAAGAAGTAGAAGAAGAAGCCGTTGACTGAGACAAAATTATAGCGAGGTGTATCTATGACACAGCAGTCTTTAATTTACTTGGCAATGAAACTCAAGGACGTAAAATGGAAGACAAACCATGTAGTGTTAAGCACCGCACGGCTAAAAAAATTTGTATAAAGATTATTTTAATAATGAAAAAAGGAACCACGTCAAATCATTAGAATGTGTCAATTTTGAATGAAGTGCATATGATGCAATTTAACACAAGAGGAAATAGCATTAACACTGACCATCTTGTTGAATGTGGTTCCTCGTCGGGCCGATAACACCTAGAGCACATAAAAGCGGGATAAAGCCAAAGCACAGGAAACTACCAATCCCGAATGATTTCGTTTAGTTTAAAAACTACAACTTGGATAACGACATACACTCATTTTTTGTCAATTCAATTTTGTCTTTTTAAATATAACACGTCATATAAATTAATATTATGGAAAATAATAGTTAAAAAGAAAATTTGCTGAAAAACACATTTCTATATGAACACAGCAGAGAAGTTGAGAAAGCATTATGAAAATATTTTGGAAGGAATTCGCTAGAATAATAGTTCTTAACTTTTGCACTAAAAATTATGTTTTTAGCTTGGGAGCTAATAATACAACCACCCTAAGCGATAAAAAAAATACACACTGTGAACCAAAATTGGTAATCCGAAGTTGGTAATCTTTTTCAACCAAAAAACAAAGACTATTGGCAATATACTCACGCTACTATTTTTGATCCGAGAATTATTGTTTGTTGATTGTGTACGTCACTTCCTTTTCCGTAGACGTCATTTTTGTGCGAAGCAAAAGTTGTCGCGTTCGTTTCTTTTGTTATCTCTAATTTGTATTATGTTTTAGCAATGCCGGGTTTTTCGTCGTGTATAGTTGCACAAGTAACTCACTGAGATATAATGAAAGATAGGAAATTTAATAAATAAAAAAACTGAAATAATCTCACGTTGTGCCGAGTGGTGGAAGTAGATTTTAATTCTTTAAAGGGTTTGTGTTGATCTCAGCTATGTAGCTATGAGACGTTTAGGATTCAAGCTAACCAATTTCTGATACATTGTCAAATTTTTAACTCTTAAAAACGGAATTGTATAATTACAATTATATTACTAAAAGTTAAGATAACTATAACTACCCACCACGAGCCATTGGATCCGAGTCAGAAGTTTTATTTTCTGTGGTACTGAATCATTTTCGTCAGGAATTTAATTATAATTGTTTTTTATTAATTGCGCGCGGAGCAGTGGTATTATTGGGTAGTTGTTACCATTGCTTGTTTACATAATTCATTTTATGAGTCGCTTTGACATTCCTCTAAGGGCACAGTGTGAAATTGACAGCATTTGACACTGGTGCACTAATCGGTTCTACATTTTAAATGTTTTTTTTTTAACTTAAATTTGTGTTGATATTGTGATATGAAATAGCTTTTTAATGTAGGTGACGTTTTTTCATTAATTATTATTTATACATGTTATCTTATTTAAAATATTTTTTAAAATATTTATATGCTCACATATCGAAATACTTAATATAATTGCCAGATATTTTAATAAAGAATCAATTTGTTAGCCTATTTAATGTTATTTATATTAGGTTAAGTGTTTTGTCTAGGAGAACTTTAATAACATAGGGTACTTTAATATTAACAGGTCACAGTGAACTTGCGCTACAACAATACAGACGGCGCTTTGAAACATACAGAAGACGTTTAGCAATTAAAACATCTGTAAAAATCCAATATTAGAATTTTTTTTTTATTTTTTTAAATTGTACTACTTTGATAATACTGACATTGTTTAAGTTTCCAAGAATTTCCAAAAGTGTCTTGGGATTATTCTGGGGTCTATATGCAGTGTAATAAATGACCAATAGATAATGAAAATTGTTAGATATCTCAAAATATATTAAATAAAAATGTTTTAAGTGGTCTATCTGTGTCAGAGTTGAATAAATAGCAGGGCAACAGGTGTGCATTGTGTGCTGTTGCATTGCTTTCCTAATATTTGAGGTCATTAGTTGACAACCCTAACCTATATTTTTATAATTTGGTATTCTTAAATTATTATTTTTGTTGTTAAGTTTTTTCTTTTCTCATAGCAAAACAAAATAAGAAACCCACTTGGTCAGATGTGGATGATAGGGAGATAGGACCCCCACTACCCCTTTCATTCTGTCCCTCCTGTTGGAATTGAAAGGTCCAATTAAGATTTTGTGTTTTCCATCAAATTTTGCCGCTGCAGTTTGATTACTTTTTTGAAGTCGGCTATCCATCAGTGGTGTTGAGAAATGAGCTAAAATGTGCATGATTGCATGATTCTGATATTAACTATTGCAAATATTTGCTGTTAAACAAGCATTAGCCTTTTGCTTACTAACGTTTTGACATGTCAAACTGATTAAGATGATTTCTTAGGGTAAGATTTGCTTGTGCTTTGTCTTTCAATTCCACTACGGGTCACAGACGCACTCCAAGGCCTCCAGTCCTAGCAATGTGCAACACACATTTAAAAATATTATTAATGCAGTCAAACTGCATCTTCATTTGCTTGGTTCATGTTTTAACCTTTAATTAAACAATCTGGAATATATTTTTGTTTTTGCATGTCAGACGTTACTTGGTGACAGTTATGAAAGTAACTTCAGCCAGCTAATATAGCACATGGCAATTGTGTGTATTTCATCAGGTTATTTGAATTGGCAGACAAAGCACAAGCAAATTAAGAAATCACCTTAATTAATTTGACATCACGTCAAAATGTTAGTTAGCAAAAGGCTAACGCTAGTTAAACAGCAGATATTTGCAATAGTTAATATCAGAATCATGCAATGTCAATGTTAAAATAACCCAAAAACACAAACATTTTAGCTCATTTCCCAACACCACTGATGGGTAGCTGACTTTTAAAAAGTCATCAAACAGCAGCGGCAAAACAAGCCGGATGTGTGCATCACTTAGAAGTGTCCCCCTGGAAACACTTCTGTTGTGTTTTCTTATTGTGTTGTGTTTCCTTGTTGTGTTGTGATCTATTTGCATGTGTTTTCTTTAGTTGCAGTGCGTTAGCCTCTCAGGGCCACCGTATGATAAACTGGAGGATCTGTGCATGATTTCAAAAAACACTTTACTTTGATTTTTCATGTATATCCTGGAAGTCTTGGATAAATCAGTCTACCTAAAGGTAAGTACCCATGTTCAAAACCCCCATGTCACAGTCCCAGAGAGTAAAGGTCAATCAGCATACGTCCAGACGGGGCACACAGGAATAAAATGTGAGATAGGTTAAATGCCTTCCGCTCGATCGCTCAGCTGCCCATTTCTTGCAAGAACACTTGAATTGAATTTCCTATAGAAGAAGATTTGACAATGTTGTAACGATCCTCAGAGATTTTTCTGGGAAGGAAGATTGGTTGTTGGGCGAATAACAATTTGATGAAAATTGTTGTATGTCATAGATTATTGGGATATTTACACCCTTATACATTTGTCAATGTATAGCATAAATCCTCACCAAAAAGACCATGTGTTCAGATGGAAATGAATGGACAGGCCAATGGAGAAATTGAGCAGGTATAGCATAGGGTGAGAGTCAGATTGTGACCGAGAGTGTGATCATTAGCAGGGATGCGGGGCCGGCCTGGGGGCGGCAGGGAGTATTGGGGTGAGGGCTCAGAGAAGGGGTGCACTGGCAGGAGCCTGGCTCAGATTTACGGTGTAAACAGGGTCCGCCCGAGCAAGCTTGGGATTCCGCAGCTAATTCCTGTAGAATGCTTCCCATTATGAGCCCTCTGCTCCCCGCATTCCTGCCCAGAGCAGACGAGCCCTATATGGGCCGGCCCGGAGACCAGCTCCTTCTGGAATGCTCAGCCAGCCCTCAGGTGGACCCCCGCCAGAGCGGTAAAGGCATCACTGTCTCCCAACCCCTCTATCTCCCTATTGCTCAGAGATACGGAGCAGACAGGTGACATGAGAAGTTGTCTGAGAAAATTCTTCGGTCACTAGGAGATGCTGGTATACTGTTCTGATTCCACAGGATACTTTTCACTACATCAAAATGAAGGTCAAACGGCCACACTCACTCTGGTCTGAATAAACCCCTTTAGCACTAAAAACAAAGCGACAAATAGGTCAGACACAAGCGTGCTCACACAGTCAACCCATCTCTTTTTCACTCAGGTTAGATTCCTGAAGGGTTGATGGATTCAAACAGTATACATGGCCTACGATCTGTGTGAGATGTCAAGGTCACAAATTATGGATGTTGTAATTCTCCCCAGATAAGCTTACACTTTAGCCCTCTTGTCTATGGGCACTTTGATCAAGAACCAATTCTTGTTACCTCACACTGAAAGAATTTTATTACCATTTTAGTGCAGTAAAATCATGCTATCTCACTCACCTGTGCATACATAGGTCAAAGACTTGTTCTTCCCTCACACCGGACGTCGTCTATCCTCATTGAGCCACATAAATGTACACTCTTGCTCAGGCATGAGGAACACCTTTCGGTACATCTATGCAGACTTGATCTACCATAATAAACCTACCCAAGTATTTTGTGGGTTGAATTTGATTGTGTCTGTTGGAAATATGTATGATTGTGCATGTGTATGTGTGTGATGATGTTAGTGTGTGTTTGATGAATAAGAGTGATGACTGAAAGTGTTTGCAATGTCTGTTTTCGATGACTGAGGGTAATGACTTTCATTAAATCAATAAGATGCTACCCTCTCTGAAAACCTGCCAGCCTTGAGTCTCCTGCCTTTGAAAGAAGACCACATGGTGGATTTAATCATGATTTTTATCTATATTCACAGTTTTAACGCTGGTTTGATGCAACTTCTACATAATAATACATGACTGTGTGCATCTGCTAATGTAGTATTATGACTAGTGAGAAATTATCATGGAACCTTGAAGAGAATAACAGACACAAGTGTGAAAGACTGGATGTCTGAATCGTCATGGATAAAATAGCTAAATCAGAACACAGGAACTGTTAAAACCTTTCGTATATCTATGGAAGGTTTCCCATGAGAGTCTTCCTGCTGACCTCAATGGCAGCTGGGTAAAGTTCTAGGGGTGTGCACTTCTGATAATAGGTTCTGTACCTATAAGGTAAGACATGCATACTTCATGTACCAGCCATGTATGTTTGTTTAGCAGTTATGTATGTGCATTTCTTTCTTTTTTATTTTCCCACTACTTTGGGACGGCATATTACCATTTTGGTGTGCAACTGCGTTTTTTACAGGATTGATTAATGATTTTTCTAATGACAGTCTGATAGTAAAGACTCCAAATTCTACAGCACCTATCTAGTGAGATACCAAAAGGATTGCTTCACCTTCACTATATTCCTCCACTCCACATGTATATCCGCTGACTTTACTGTAGAAAGAATGTATACAGGACCCCTGTCCTCCCTGCAGACCCAGACACCAACAATGTTTATAGTTGCTAAGCAAGTCACATAACATGCAATCGGGAATAAAATGGTTTCAGGTTCCGGATCTGATAAAACAATGAAAGCCAGCGTCTGCATTTCAAACTGGCGAATTCCATTTAAAACCCATATTCTCACATGGCGTGTAGAGCAGCAGGGTAGAATGGTTTGTCTCCTGGGAGCTGAATATTCCATAATAAACAGCTAGTACCAAGTTCAGAGATTGTGACTGATCAAGCTTCTTTGTCCAGTAAAATTGTGGGTGGGCTACGGTCTGCTTAGCCTGGCACGAGTTTCAGGGTGCAACAAAGTGAAAGAATGAATTGAGGGATGAATTGCATGATAAAATGGTTGCCCACCCCATAAATTGTCTAACAGGTACACTGTATGGACAAAAGTATTGGGACAGACCTCTTAATCATTGAATTCAGGTGTTTCATTCAGTCCCATTGTCACAGGTGTATAAAATCAAGCACCTAGCCATGCAGTCTGCCTTTACAAACATTTGTGAAAGAATGGGTCATTCTAAAGAGCTCACAAAATTCGAGCATGGTACTGTAATAGGATGCCACCGTTGCAACAAGTCAGTTCGTGAAATTTCTTCCCTCCTAGATATTCCACGGTTAACTGTAAGTGGGACTATTGCAAAGTGGAAGCGTTTAGGAACCACAGCAACCACAGACCATGTAAAGTTACAGAGCGGGGTCAACGAGTGCTAAGGCGCATAGTGCGTAAAAGTCACCAAAGCTCTGCCGACTCAATAACTGCAGAGTTCCAAATCTCCTCTAGCATTAACATCAGCACAAAAACTGTGCCGGGAGCTTAGTGGAATGTGTTTCCATGGTCGAACAGCTGTATGCAAGCCTTACATCACCAAGCACAATGCCAAGCGTCAGATGGGGTGGTCTAAAGCACGCCACCACTGGACTCAGTAGAAACGTGTTGTGTGGAGTGACGAATCACGCTTCTCTATCTGGCAGTCTGATGGACGAGTCTGGGTTTGGCGAATGCCAGGAGAATGTTTCCTGCCTGACTGCATTGTGCCAACTGTAAAGTTTGGTGGATGCTATGGGGTTGTTTTTCTGGGGTTGGCCCCTTAGTTCCACTGAAGGGAAATGTTAATTACTTTTTGGAAAATTATATGCTTCCAACTTTGTGGAAACAGTTTGGGGAAGGCCCTTTTCTTTTCAGCATGACTGTGCCCCAGTGCACAAAGCAAGGTCCATAAAGGCATGGTTGGATGAATTTGGGTGGAAGAACTTGACTGGCCCACACAGAGCCCTGACCTCAACCCTATCGAACACCTTTGGGATGAACTTGTATGGAGATTGCGAGCCAGGCCCTCTTGTCCAACATCAGTGTCTGACCTCACAAATGCTCTTCTGGAAGAATGGGCAAAAATCCCAACAGACACACTCCAAAATCTTGTAGAAAGCCTTCCCAGAAGAGTGGACGCTGTTATAGCTGCAAAGGGGGGACCAACTCGATATTAATGCCTATGGATTTAGAACGGGATCTCATAAGTGTCCTGTAGGTGTCCCAATACTTTTGTCCATATAGTGTACTTAGCTGAGGAGTACAGAACCGGTAAGGATAATATAGTCACTCACTGAAGAGCCTGTTAGTCCCTTAAAAAATAGATGTGCCTAAATTCCAATTTTGCTAGAACAAAAACATTATTGGTGTGCTGAGTAAAGTTATTAACAAATAGACCAGTAAAAAACAACCTTGATATAGTGGAGAGCATTGATCTCAGAATAATTACCACTAGAACTGGAAGAGAATTCTATTAGTGTAAATGATTAAATCAACCAGTGAGGGGGCCTACTATGTTTTCCCATCCATAATAAATGCTAATAAGAGTCAGGTAGCCAGAATATAAATGTAGTATCCTGTACCATCAGGCCAGGTGTCACATAAATCAGGTTACCAGCATGGTATATACACAGCCCCGTGATAATAATCATAACATAAATTTAAAATGGTGTCCCTTGCATCTGATCCCTCTCCTATCACCATTTCTGCTTGTTGTTCTCCTTCATCATTACATAAGGAGAAAAAAAGTAAGAAAAAACACATTTCTGAATAAAATCCCACAATTTATGTACGTGCTGCTAAAGATGGCGATCAGTCTGGGAATTTCCATTAAAATATCTTTCTGTCATTTTTTTTCTAGTTTTTTGTTTTTAATTATGATGCCCTGACCTAGTTAACCCTTTGTTTGTCCATTCGATATGTATCTTCCGGGTTCCGCTTCTGTTATACCTTGTCCACGTTTACCTGAGTCGCTGTCCATGCACCCCCTAATCCAATTGTCCCCTCTGTCTCGGCTCTTGTCTGCAAGCTAACGTTCCTCTCTGACCATCCTCCTGTCATCTTCGGGCTGATGAGTTCCAGCACCTCGTCATTACCTTGTGGAGCAGCTTTAAGCAATTTTCCCTAGGATTTCATTTTCCTGGGCCCTGTATTGGAAAACACCTATGCATCGTGACCTATTAATTATACCTTTTAAGTAATATTAATTACAGAATTTTAAGTCAAATGGCAACCACCCCTACACTGAGAGATAAGCACTAACACAAGACTTGCAGGTGAGTAACAAATAGTTCAGCACATAAAGGGTTAGCTCCCCCAACACACACTTCACCCCCACCTAGGCTCGGAGGGGTATAAATCGGAGTTAGGGACTACTGCGTCTCTCAACCTCACTCTGTGTCCACCACACATTCACCAGGAGCACAGGAAGAGAGTAAGAAAGAGAGAGACATGGAGTGCGTGCTGAAGCTGACCCTGCTGCTCTACTGCATGCAAAGGGGCGAGGGACACTGGCTGACCTCCAGGCTTGGTAAGATGTCAGGGGGAGGGAAGCACTGGGTCACACTTTTCATCTACCTCAGTAAAGTTCTGAGTTTCTGCAGCCTCATCTGAATGTGTGAACGCTACGTAACAGTGATGCAAACCTTTTTTGTGCATTTGTGACTGTAGTACCTCTGGTAGGTAGTTGACCACTCACTTTCTGTTCCAGAATCACACGGAAGGGCTGAATCACCCCAGTCTGGGGGTGTGTTTGAGGAGAGAGACAGGGAGCAGGCAGGGCAACCATTGGCAGGGCGCATCCGCCGGAGGGCCGAGTCCCCCTGTGGCCTGCACATGCTGCTGCTGCAAGTGAGCACGCTGGGCCTGGGCTATGACTCCGATGAGATGGTACTGTTTAAGTACTGCAGCGGGGGCTGCCCGCAGGCACGCTCCAACCACGACCTCACCCTCACCAACCTGCTGCTGCAAGGTGCCCTACCACCCCCCCTGCCCCCCGGCCCCTGCTGCCGGCCCACTCACCATGAGGACCTGGCCTTCCTGGACAACACGCATCGCTGGCACAAAGTGGAGAAGCTGTCCGCCGCCGCCTGCAGCTGTGTGGGCTGAGTGAATCCAGTGTTATGAGGGTAGGGTTCTGGGGGGGGGGGGGGATTGCTTGACTCGGGACTGCTTGATGGGCTACATTAAAAAGAAAAAATGTGGGAGGTGCCCAAGAGCACTTGCTACACAGACAGCAGTAGGAGGCAACGCTTCTGTGGAGTAGGACAGACACTGTACAACGTGGGTACAAACATGTGAAAATGGTTTTATTTATTTGTATTTGCTTTTCCATTAGATACAGTCTACCGCTATAATGCTATAATGCACTCAGCCCAAGGCTGAGAGCCAAGTGTGATGCATGTAAGATTGTATGCATTTGTGCAGGGGTGTTCAACCTTTTTTCACTGAGGCCCACCCGTAATTGCATTACAAACGTTACCCCACCCCGAAAGTTGAACACCTCTGGACTAGTGTACAATCCCAGCCTATAGATGGCCAAAACGAAAACAATTTATTTAAATACTGTTATAAATTATTTATTTATTTCTTTAGAAACAATTCTGTTTTATGCTACTTAATTTATTTTAAAATTTCCATGGACTGTGAACAATTCTTATTAAAGCTAAATAACATATTTGCATTTTTTTTATTTTTACATATAAACAAAAGGTAAAGAAAGACCAAGTAAAATGGTAAATTGCATTATTCAATTGACGTAATAATGACATTCATTAATTTGATCAATGGAACTGTAGCCTACAAAACGGTTAACTTTAGCAGCCTGGAGGAGCTTCATCTAAATCACAAACTTATTGGAGCAAATTTTTGACGAACTTTCAAAAGTTGATTTTGAGAATCACAATCACAAAATACGGTGGGCCCTTACAACCTAGTGTGAGATATAGAAATTGCTTCGTGTGAGATATAGAAATTGCTTAGAAAATAAGGAACACTAACACATAATATAGTCTTAGAGCTTCCATTTCTTCCTCCACCATCAATGTACTTCTTGGATCAGGGCTCCTTTTCCTCCACGGAATGACAATGGGAATCTTTCCTACAGATTGCTGCCATAAAGGGGAATAATTCAGCCATGAGTTCTGAAACAAACCATTTAATATAATTTTTACATACTTTCCTTATGTAAATAACCTACGAGAAGGAGAAGCAAGTCTAGCTCAAACGACAGACTGGCATGTGATAATGTCCAGCAGAGTGGCAATAAAATGTGTCCCCTTTATTTCTGCACCTCAAGCAGGGAGGTTCCGGCAGATGACAGAAATGCGGCGATGCCGGGGTACTCTCTCCCCAGAAAAGTACGATTTCTCATCTTTCAGGATCTCGTGGGTGAAGTCGTATCGCGCCAGGTCTCTGGTACAAAGTCAAAGGAGCCAATATTTCACACTGTATAAAAATAAGCATTTTCTGCCAAAAAGGGATTCACATTTAATCTTTTCTCTTCAAAAATCAGTTAGCCTTTCCTAATAAGGAACCATTTGATCACCAGGAATGACTGGTGGGAGATGCTGCCCATTAACAATGTCATACCGGTTTATTACCTGATAATGTACAGCGATCGCCGAGGCAGCAACAGGTCCAGCCAATCAGCCTTGTTTTCCTTGTTTACCAATCGCATGACACTGTCAGACAGCAAGCTGAGTCCTGCAATGGTGTTGCCACAGAACTGAGGGAGAAAAGGGGTAATGAAAGTCAGAGGTAATAAAGAAAAACCTCCAAAGCAATATCACATATTCCAGTTATTCTTTAGAAACGAATAATATTAACAATATACTTATCACCAAAACGAACGACCTTGATGCTGTCAACGTGGGGTTTTATGTAACCAGTCTTATCCAGGTCCAGCACGTGCACGGGTCCAAGAAGTGGATTGCCCGTTGGGAACGCTACAGTCCTTAGTCTATCCAGCACTCCCTCGCACACTGCACCCCACTGCAAACGCTCGGTCTCACGGTAGCCATGAATCGCCTGTAGTTTCAAACAACGGTTAAATTAACCGTTAATTAGCAGCTGTTCGGGTATAATATCAAGACAATCGGTAAACAGAGACAACTGACATCAGTTACAAAACATCACAGTTAATTGATTAGCCATGACATTATCATGCGTATTCAAGTATAGTTCAGCCAGCCCTAAAAGTGGCCAAAACATACATCATCCCAGTGGTCAAATTCATATCGTTTCTTCTTAAGACCAGGTTCTAGCTCTTTAATCAGGGCTTGCTCCTCGTCGTTGCTAATGAAGTCTTCTCGCACTTCAACCTGCCGTCGAACCCTATTTAGCACAGCGGGTGATGAACTGCAAATCAACACCCGTTTTGCATATTCTGGAGTAGCTTGGCTAAATTCTGGAAATTTAGAGATGTACCTCAGACCTAAGGAGGGAGTCCGTTGCAGTTTACAGTTTAGTTCTTTAAAAACGGAAATTATGACTCGCATATTTAAGTCAGAATAATTTCGTCTTTCGGTGACATTTCTATATATACTCAAAACAAAGACAACCTACAAGGACGCGGCCATCTTGAAATTACGCATGGGATTGTGGGCGTAGAGTTCATTTCTGAACTTCTTTCGCTCCGTTCTTTTAGGAAGACTTCCGGTTTGGGTCAAACTTGGGTCCTAATAATAATAATAATTAATAAACAGTGTTGGGCAAGTTACTTCTAAAATGTAATACATTCTAGATATCTAGCTACTGTCATTTGAGAGTAATTGGTTATATTACAATATTACTGTCTCTGAATTGTAATGCTTTACACTACTTTTGAGTTACTTTCACCAAAATAACCACGGAAGTATGACTTGGTATTCTAAAATGCTAAAATCAAGTTTATTGCAGCTCATTATACATCCAGTGGAGGGCAATGTGGTATAGCATAATGACTGTGTAGGCCCCTTAGGCCACTAACAACTTAATATAATAGGCACAGTGAAGGCTCATGGCGCAATACAATACCCAGGTAGCACAGTGGATCTGGGCCGATTCCGGCTGAGAGTCAGACTCGGCCGACGTCATGTAGTCCGAGTCTGGTCTGCCTTCGCCAGTATTGCTTATGGCTAGGATGCAGGGATTGAGTACGGGCCGATACCGGTGTGAGTTATCTGGCCCAAATGTATTACTTGGGGCTCGGGGTACTCTTTGGCAGATGATTTCACGGGCTAAAATTATAATTAACCTTTTATTATAATTTTTTCCAAAAAATGATAGTTAAGATAGATTTGATATGGAAGACAAAGAAAATGTAGATTTCAACTTTGAGTTTCACTTAGTATCCACAGCTGGGACCACCACTGCGCTCGAGCTACTTTAAACCAACTACCAGCTTCAACGTGACGTGACGTCAGCTTGAAGTAGTTTGGCGGGTATAACTTCCCTGAGTATTGCTCTGCTCTATTGCAACGGTCACAAACTCTCGACCACACTTTTTGTTAAGATGGAAACCAAAAATCTAACTAGCTAATTATTCAATATTTGCTAAGTGGTATAGTAAAATGATCTGGACATAAATTTATGTTAACGTTAGCCTAGCTGTTTCTGTGATTAGCCAGATTGCTCAACAGCAATGTTTCTTACCTATTTAGAAGTATCGTACCCTGCTTTACCTTGATCAGTTTTGTTGTATTCTGCAGATAGATAACGCTATGTTAAAACGTTATTTTACTGTTAACTTACTAGTGTGAAACAGCATGTAAACTGCCAAAAGTACAGTAGATAGCGATATTCAACAGGATTCGACATTCAACTGCAAATACGTAGCCTACTGTACCTAGATAATTTTTGTAGTATTTTGCAGATAAATAAAACTATTTTACTTTCTTTGCCTGGCAGCTAATTCCAGCAGAAGTCTCAACTCTTCCACCTGCAGCCAGCCAGCTATTCAGCCAACTAAGGTGATAAAGGTAATGGCTGAGGAGTATTCAGAATATAGTGTGACTTCAAACATCCGGCAAAGGTATACTGCAAACGTGTCTAGATTTCTAAAATCCATCCAACAGAAGCCTACCGTTACTGTAGAAAATGCTGCTGTTCCTCACTCAAATGAGGCCTCTGAGGGAATGTTCACTGGTCAGGACTTTGAAAATGAAATGTTTGTGGATGCTTTAATGGACACTGCAGGTTTAGGGGAAGGTGGAGGGCAGGGTGAGGTTGATGATGATGAGAATTATGATGAGAGTGATGATGTCGAGGAGATGGTTGATGATGAGGTTATAAGTACAACCTACCGTCCTGCATATATGAAGAGAAAAGGAAACTATGTAAGCTAACAAATACAATTTTAAAAAACTTTTCAGTGGATGGGCTGAATAGCATATGTTCAATACCCTTATATTTTTTACATCAGGGGCAGAAATACACAAATATTCAGTGCCACTGAAAGTGAGGATGATGAAACCAAGTTGCCACGCATGGGCCAGTCAATCAGACCTCCTGAGAACAGAAGAGAGACGCTGGAGAATTCTGATAGGATTGAGCCAAACATGCAACAGCAGTAGCTATTGTGTGATCGTTGTCCTCGCTGGAAGACTTGTTGAGGACCAACTTTCAGATCAAGGCTTTAAAAAGAACCTTTGATGACAAGATTATATATAATTACAAAAGTAATCAACCAAACCACAATCTGACTCGGAGTACCATTCACAAGCTTCAAATTTGCAAAATATTAATAATAAGTTTTTGTTTTTCAGACAATATATTTGGGACTGTCTGGAGGGATGACAACTAATGAGAATGTGTGGAGAATCCTCTCAAAACTCCTGAGAAATGACCTGGCAATGAAAATGAATTGGAGTGGCTCCAATGGGAAACTCTTGCCTTAAAAAGTGTTATCCTGGTGCAAAGAGACATGATGTCACAGAAGTGATTAACTCAATAAAACAGGCCAGCATGTCATTTTGATTGCCAGCAAGAAAATTCATTATTACAACACGGTTTTCAAGGCAGAAAGAATATAATTAATGGGAAATATTTTACAAAAAGCTATTTATAAAATGTCTGTAGGGATAGGGGAGTTCCATAAACTATGAGTCATATTTCTGGGAGTATTTCAATAACTGTTCTATTTTCTCTCTTTCCTGATGTGGAGACAGATAAATATATAAAACGTTGGATGCAGCTAGCCTCTGATAGAGATGGAGGGAGAAAAAAGAAAGCAAGTGACAAGTGACCAGACCTTGGAGGAGCACTGAATTTTTCTGTCCAAAATTGTTTTTGTGTTTAAAAAATAAAATGAATTTTTACATTGAATTATTTAAGAGTCTTTATTGTTAAAGTAGTATTGTAGTATTTTTATACTTTATGCAAGGCAATTGATCAGCATTAAAACCTTTGTGGATGGGTATATTTAGTATGTAAAATGTATAATAATATAAAAAATACAAAATCCAGTAATTTAGTCAAATTTGGCCGCTTTTGGGGGGAATCTGGTGATGCTGGCAACGTTGGCTGAATTTGGGCAGTCATTCATTTTGATTCCGGCTCGAGTCTGGCACCCGATTCTGGCCCCCGGGAAGAGGGCTGCTTCCTCAGTGCTACCAAGTAACAATCACTGTCAGAATCACAAAAGCAGACAAAGGATCAAAGAGTGATAAATTATGATAGAGATACTCTAAACATTTTTTGAGTCTAGTTACATTACATAGCTCATGCTTTATCAAGAATCAAAAAGTGCTCTTGGAGAATTAGGCCTCCAGGAATATGACTCATTTTCATACGTCATTTCAGTCCAACTTCACAAAAATTCAGGCTAAACAGAGGAACCCTGCTATTTGCCAAACAATGGCTAAAACAGGCTACCCAATAAAGACGAATAAAATTTAAATCACTTATAGGTAGACCTATAGCTAATGGCTCTGTGAGGCTAGCCACATTTTGCAAGAATACAAAAAATAAAGTAAAAGTGCTATTACACCTCATAGGAAATACAGCCCAGTCATTTCAGTCCAACTTCACAAAAAAATGTAAGCTTGGCTAAACACACACACACACACACAGGAAAAAAACAGTGGTAGCATGCAGCCAAACAAGGCTGCTAAAATAAATAGAACTATGAAGGCAGTTATAGCCTAGACCTATATAGCCTACTTATGGTTCTATGGTGGGGGGGCTAGCCTATTCAACTACCCACCTGACAGAAATATCTGTTGAAGCGCATCAGGAGAAGGCGCTGAAAGCGTCCATCACCAAGACAGTTGCGTTTTGGGTACAAGATTCCCGAGACTGAAAAGTCTTTCTACTGGTGTATTGGATGGTGTTGGGGCGACAGTGAAACGACGTCTTTCTAGCAGGCAAGACAAAGAGGTTGAGCTGAAATGACCGCTACTACAGAGAAGCCAACGACAGGTACAGCATGTGCAGGTAATCTATATAAAAACACAATGGCAGAAAAACAGCTACCCAAAAATGAAGACCAAAAAACTCTCACGTATGAGACCAGATGCTAGATGCTCAAACAGCTCATCAATTAGTTCAACAGCGGCTACTGCCCGTGCTAAAGCAGAAGCAGCAATAGCACGAGAATACTTTGCTGAAAAAGAAATGGAAATTATGTTAGAGAAAGCTAGAATAGAAGCTACACTAGAAAAGCTGAATGTAGAAAAGGAAGCAGCAGCGGCTGTAGCTGAAGCAGAGGCTCTTGAGGCAGCAATAGACTTCAACAGTGAAAAACAAAGTTGCGAACTCGATCTCGAATTTAAGCTTCAAGACGCCACACAGCGTACCAGCCAATATATACTAGAACATGCTGATTAACACAATTACGACCAGTAATCGTCAGCTATGGATCCCATCTGTGATGATGAGTTAAGGCAGACATCCTCCATGCTGCAGCTAGCAAGTGATGTTCCACCCCTAGCTCACAGACAAGGGAACCGCACCCAAAGTATTCCTCGACATGATGCCGTCTATCCAAATACTTCGCGATATTGCGATTTGCCTGATAATGCTTCAACCAGTGAAGAAGGGAACACACTGGTAGGCTTAAAAGACAATTTATGATGAAACGTCACATAATTTGTATTAGACATTTTCTTTGTCAGGTTTCTCTTATCCTCATTCTTATTTGCATACATCACGTTTCGGTTTTCCTGCTATTAGCATGCCCTTAAAGTAAAGGATCTACAAATGAATATGCTTTAATAATTATTGTTGCACGACACAGTTTTTATGATTTGCCATATTTTATAGAAGTAAATCTACTGTATGTCTGACTAGTTTGACTTTCAGAAGCTACAGGGTTATTTAAATGCAGTTCTGTACTTAAAGATCATATACCTCTTTGGCAACTTTTCTTTAACCATAAACAGATGTTTATGTTCTCCATCTCTGCCTTTTTTTTATTACCCTAGGTTTTGGCCAATGGGATGGCAGTGCAAGATCTGCAAGTCTTTGTCTGCCACAAAGGGGAATCTACTAAAACATTACAGACTACAACATGTAACATTTGGTTGTGGGCAATCCCAGCCATGTCTATATGACAGTTGCCCATGCACATTTAAAATGCAGAGTGCCCTTCACACACATTTGTCCAGATACCATGCAGCTGAAGAAAGTCTACAGTCAGGAATTGTCTCTGCTTTTAAGTGTTTAGTTTGCGATGCTTGTTGTTCTACAGAGAAGGACTACTTTGAGCATATTGGAAATCATCTGAAAAGCCTTGAAACTGTCTTTTTGTGTATCTGAAAGATGCAATTTTCGGACAAATATATACAATACATTCCTGAAACACAAAAGCAGAAAGTACAAATCCTATTCATTGAGTGATTTTAAGCAAGGTGTGCCTATCCCTAGGAGCTCAGGTATACATTTGAAGTCTTCCAGAAACTCCTCCTCGAGCTGGATTGTTCAAAGCTGTCCCCAAAAGTAAACAGCCTCAAGAATAAGCTACTAGCTGTAGAAAATGGACCCTTGCAGAATGAAAGGGAATTGTTAATTCACTGTCAACTGTCATATGGTTACCTTCAAGACTTTGTTACATGCGTTATGTGTATCTTTCTGAGACCTGAGGAGGGTTCCTATGTCTGTCTGACCTTGGACACCACATCTGCATTTTGTGTAAACTATTTAGATGACCTATATGTGCAACCACAACAAATGAGTGTAGTCAGCTGGATCAAAGCGCTGTCATGACAAGAAAAAATATTGTGGTTTCTTTACTTTCTTTAACCTGAACTTTCCTCCTTCTTTGTAAATATTTCAAAGCAGAACGTTCATTTATAATTATATGTTTGTTGTTACATTAATGGATTTCCTTATTGTCATGAGACAACATTCTCTTGCAGTCCTGGGTGCAGTGTGAATAGTGACCAGTTCTTTTTGATCACAGCAACTTTGTTATTGCTATGTGTGACAGTTGTCATTTGGCTGAACTTTTCTTGTACCTTGTAATTCCATTGTGTACACCAGGAATGCAAATTTGTCGTGTTTTAATTGAGGATTTTTTTAAATATCAAGTAGTGAAGTAAGGCAAATCAAAGTACTTCTGTTTTCTTACAAGACCAAATGCATTTTATTGTTATATTTTGGCATTTTGCACTTGAAAAATGTTGGGTAAACATGAGACAAAACTGCACAAATAAATGTTTACCTTCTGTTATTTTTATGCATTGTGATATGTTGATCCAACTTAAGTAAACTTTGGCACTAAGAAGGCATTATATTGAGTGAATTAGAAATAGAAAAATGATGGCAACAAAGTGACACTCAATATTATTGAATAGATTTAATGTCCTGTGACACCAATTAAAACTTGAATTTAAACAATTAATTTAGGTACAGATAAATAAGAATAGCAGTGTAAATGTGTTAAATTAAGCAGCAATGTGCTAAAATATGAGTTGATATAATTTATTTCAGTTAGTGAATCCAAATAATTTTTATCCAGATATTTAGTAAGCTTATATCAATTTCACCCAGATAATTAGTAAATATAAAGCAATTTCCACCAGATATTTAGTAAATATAAATAAGTTTTCCTTGTGAAATTGATTTGGATTTACTAAATATTTTTGGGCTGTCATTTGGTATGCTATTACTAAATCCAACACATTTTAACTTGCTTTTATTACCATGAACTTAATTTCTTAGTTTAAATTTAATTTATTCAATACTTTTTAATCAAAGTTTTAGTACTTAAAATCTATTCAATTATATTACGTGTCACTTTGTTGCCATCACTTTTTTAATTAACCGTTGGTCACATTTTTTACAGTGTATGCAAGTTCACTGAGGCAATGTAATGAGTCAAATGGAGTCTTTGGTGAAGCCCACTTTACTGCATTTAGGCCATTGAATATATGGATTTAGACAGTTAGAGCTTTTCTGCTATTCTGAGTATGTTAGAACCCCCCCCCCCCCCTTTTACTTTGCCACAATTTTCTGTACATTTCTGAGACATGATTGTGCCATATTGCACAATGCAGCAAAGTGAACTGCACTAATGACTCAGAAAATTTCTGCATGACGCATTACATTGTTCAAACTCAGGGCATTAGGATTACTGAAGTTCTGTGAGAATGTTAGACCCCCTTTAAACTTTGCCTCAATTTGATCAGCTTTTTCTGTTAAGGGCATTACGTTTGTACAATACAGCCTTGAATAATATGTCACTCTTTAATTATCTCAAAAATCTGGTTTTAGTTATCGTTCATAATAAAATGAACAATATGTAATGTGTTGTGATATAAAACAAAATGTATGTTATAGTTGCCAATAGTTTATAGTATGTATCTATTATTGTTTTGAGGTGTTTGACATTGAATTAATGCGTCAGACCTTGAATTTATACCTCCACAGAGAGACTTTTATTTAGACGTATTTTGCTGTTTTTGTAACCTGGAAGTGACGTCTTATTGTTGCCAGCTTCATGCTGGTCTCTAATAGGCTTATTGTAAAAATGGTGATATTTATTTATTTATATAGATATTTATTATTTCTTTAAATTTAGGAAGTTTAAACGTTGTGCTACAAAATGCAGTAATAACTAGCTCGCCTAAGTTGCTACCAAACGTAGCAACTTAATTTAGCTGGTTAAACCTGGGCAGTTGTTCCTGATATTATTGTGTCTTCTTCTTCACGAAGACGGCTGGAGCCGCCCATGGGCTATCGGAGGGCTAGATCACTCCAGCAGCAACCATCTCCCAGACCTTGTCCTCTGCCACCTGTCGTTTGACGAGTGCCAGCTGATGGGGGCACAGCCAGATGGGCTGAGCAGAGCCTGTCTCAATGGTATGCTGAGCTGTTTCGTCTCCGGCAGCGAAGATGTCCATGTAGTTGTCAAGGAGGCTCTTCAACTGTCGGTGCTGCTGTGGGTCGAGGTCGTCGCTGCTGCTTAGCAATAGGCCGCATATGGCCTCAGTCGTTTCGGTGGAGGGCAGGACGGCCTGCCGGCCTCCCGGTGGTAAACGGGTCTATGCTATTGAGTTGGTGAGGCACTGGGGCTCGGTGTCTGCACGACGGCAGCTGCTCGACATTTGGTCCGTTGGTCCTTGGGTCTACTCCTCTTCCCCCGACCGGACTGGAGCACCACGGTCTCCATGCTGAGGGTGATGGTTTCCCCCAACACATCGACACAGTGGTTCAGCAGGTCCAGGCCTATGATGCATGGGTTCTGAATGTTGGCATGCCAGAACTTGTGATCCAGCCCGGGCTCTGTTAGCTTCTTCTTTTTCATGCCAGCCTTTTCTCCTGTCACCGTCATCAGCTGGGCATCAGTTGGTGACCATGCCACGGAGAGTGGGCCGTTGGTGTCCGGGAGGACCCCAGGTCGCACCAGGGTGATGGTAGACCCCGTCTCCACCAGGGCCCGGCAGGTTTGGCCGTCGAGCTGACAGGTCAAGTACAGTCCTTTAGTGTGACCTAAGCGGCCAACCAGTGTGCATCAGCCTTGGAGGGCGGCTGGGGACTGGAGTGGTGGTCCCCTCATTAGACTACTCCACTATCGTTTCCCGCTGGCTGGATGATTCTGGTCCTTGGCATGGATGCTGGGCAGTCTCGGGTTATATGGCCATGCTCATCACACCGGTAACAGTGATCGGCCGGCCGGGGTGGACGTCGTCTGGGCGGTAGGGTCCATCGCTGGGACTGCCGTGGTGGTGCCCAAACTTGGCAGACCGCTTCTGCATCCTCCTCCTCATCGTAGCTGGTCGCCCTGACGTGCGCTTGAAGAGTGGGGGCCTTCTGCTGGGTAGGCCTCGTGGAGAATACCACCTGGGCCCATTCAGCTTCAGCTGCTCCAGTGTGAGCCCCTGCAGGAAGGCCAGCTCCTCTTGGATGGCTGCATTGAACTGTGGGTAGCCATGCCTGGCGTGCAGCTGAACATCGGTGGCAAAGGTGCCCAGGTTCTCTACCCCTTTGTGGTGGGGGCTGGCTAGCTGCTCCCGGCTCTGGTCAGCGAAGGGTCGCTGTCCGAAATGCCTCTCCAGTGCCAAGGTCAGGGTCTGGAGGTCTCGCTAAAGCTCAACCGGGGCTTGGTCGAGGAGCAACTGTAACGCCTTCCCCTCCAATGCCAGGGACAGGTGGGTAGCAGCTTCTTCGCAAGATCTGTATTCACAAAACAAACCACCGCCAGTCCAACGACAATGAACAGAAAATTAACCGGGGGGGTAAGTTGTCCCTAAACACCCCATTTCCCAGTGCACAGTCCCCCAGGTGTCATGGGGGCCGTCGCTGGCGAGCGGGTTGCATGGGGGGCACAGGAGGTGTGACCGGAGAAGACCGGTGCATGGGGTGCTGCTGTCTTCCCCCTCCTCATCTGCAGGCTAATTACAATTACAAACACTTAATCAAAAAAGTCACTAAAACTCTAGGAGTGGACAAGGCGAGTTTTTTTGAGATCGAAATCTATTGCTAAGCTGGAGAATGGGAGTGATAGTCATGGTTAAAATGCAACACCATCGACCGTGAAGTTCCTCAAACGAAAGTAGCTTTTTTTGTGTAATAAGTAATAAACATGGAGTTTAGCCATACGGATCAAAGCATTTGAAATTCGTATCTCGATCTAGAAGACCAAATGTTTTATCTACTAGAATTACGGTACTACAGAATATGGAACTGAATGCATTATCTGCATAGAGGGAAAATCTTGGGGTTTGGTTAAATGAAAAATTTACTTTGAAATCTCACGTTTTTGACAATGTCAAAGATCCAAAAAGTCAGTCAAAGTATTTTATTTATCAAGTGCACCGGATAACATGCGTCATTCTGAACAATAAAATTCTCATGATATGGTATGCAACATCTACCTATATATACAGCGGGTGAAATAAGTATTGAACACATCACCATTTTTCTCAGTAAATATATTTCCAAAAGGTGCTATTGACATGAAATTTTCACCAGATGTTGGTAACAACCCAAGTAAGCCATACATACAAAGAAACCAAAACAAATGAGCTCAGCAAATTAAGTTATGTGTAATATGTGGAATGACACAGGGAAAAAGTATTGAACATGCTTACTGATCTTTATTTAATACTTTGTACAAAAGCCTTTGTTGGTAATGACAGCTTCAAGACGCCTCCTGTATGGAGAAACTAGTCACATGCATTGCTCTGGTGTGATTTTGGCCCATTCTTCCA
>JAOVYW010043069.1:0-14378 GCA_025775045.1 Hiodon tergisus
CTCCACTGAAGAAACACCACAGCAGACCCCATGACCCCCTTTACTCACCCTGACTCACACACATAAACGGGCAGAAGTGGTGCAGAAAGTGCCGTGTGAAATATATTATTGTAGAAAGTGTTGGAGTGTGGAGTTGTGTACTTATTTATTTATTTATTTATTTTCTTTCTTTCTAATTCCCTTTTTTTGTTTTGTCACTGGGCACTGTAAAATAAATACACCTTGTACCAAGAGTGCCACTGTGGGTCGAGCCTTTTTTTTTTGGGTGGAAGGACCACCGTCAGTTTTCCGAAGTGGGGTTAGACAGCTCTGCTTATCACAGATATGCCTTCTCATTTTGGCTGAGTGTTTTCAGGAGAGTGTATTCACTGGAGCATTCAAATCTCTTTCACACACTTCCCCACCAGTTCTGTGGCTCGGTGTACAACCGCCACAGTCAGGCATTAAAGACGTTTTGAAGCGCCCGCAGTATGCTTGCTGTGGTGGGCTAAGTACTTAAAATGCGACGGCGCTTTGCATACTCACACCCATACACCGACAGAAATATGCAGAACTGTTACATAGCAATAACATTCAGCCATCCGCTGTGTTTTTGTTTAGTTTTTTTGTCTATAGATCTTTACATTATCCTTATTTCTGTGAGTCTAGTCAAGACACCATTTATTCAAATAACTGGATACAAATATAAAGGATGTATTTGCATCCTTGTGCACTATTAACAATTGTCCCTCTCTGATAAAGCACATGGGCAGTTGGTGGTCGTCAACTGCAGCCCTTTGAGACCGAACTTTGTGTGTCAAGGAGCCAGATTAATACACACCAAAACCCACAAATGTAGTACACCAAAATACAGCCCATACAACCCGCAAATATAGGTCGCGTATATTTGTAGAAATCCTAACAATGTGGCCGACGGTAGATGAACCACTGCCATCTAGTGTTTGTGAAGTGTACAGTTCTACGTCAGGACAGTGCAAAGCCAGACCTCTGCGTTTATTTGGTCCTTGCACAGTTGAGGGTGTAGGGAGACGTGAGATAGCCATGGTGTAGCAGTAGCTAGCACCAGGGACCAGTTTAGTACTGACCACTGTATAAGCCTATTGCGTGGTAAGGAGACCACCAACTCACCACACCCACCAATATCCCAATACTGGTAATAACTACGAGATAAAATGTCGTATTATAAACAAAAAAATGATTAGAAGCACATGGTATTTGTCGAACAGGGGTGAACTTCACAATATTGGCCACACAGTGTCGTGGTTGGTCAGCAAACCCAAAATACAGTTTGTTCTTTCAGGTGTAGTTTAACGGGAACACAGGACAGGACTATCTATAGCCCCAGTGGAGTATCTGAAATAGCTGGTCTGCGTTATCTCAGAACCTGACTAACAGAAAATGTGCAAGTGGGACTACAGCCACTTTAAAGTTGTGGCTCCTAGGTCCCTGATTTTCGAGAGAATGACTATGTTTGCGTTCAGTTTTGCCGAGGGTTTTTCTCCCCGGATCTCTTTTAACTGATCATTCTGAGGAACACTGTGAGAACCTAAACTGTTGTATACGTGACAATAATAGACTCAGTTTAGTCTGTAATGTGAACAAGAGAAGTCATGGGCCCCATGTATGTGTTCTTGTGATGACATTTCGAGGTGGTGAAAACATAGCTGGTTGGCCACAGTATACCATAATACGTGGTGCATGTGTGTGTGTTCAACGCTGGTGCGTTTTCCTTAGCTTCTTTTCATTTTTGTCAGGGATGTTAAACTGTGTTAATCTCTTATCAGAGGCTGTGTTTCCAGAAACTCTGGAAAAACAATCTTGTGTTTTTTGCAAGAGTGTGGGAAACGGGGAAATGTTTGGGTTTGAACATGTCCTGCTGTTTTTCCTGTACTTTAGTCTGACGCACACACATCCCGCACTTTCACGCAGTCAACGATGGCCACATCCCCCACCCATGGAAAAAAGAAAATACACACAAAAAACACACTTATACAAGAAGACTATAGTGAGGAAGACTGTTTATTGTAAATACTCAGAGTCGTTGTTTGACTGTGGCAGTGTGACATTTCTCATGCAACACACGAGTGTTTTTGACAGCCCCTAACCCTCTAAGCATGGGAACCACAGGCTCGTCCAAGCCATGCTCGAAGACTCAGGTCGGCTCAGACAGCGCCTGGCCCTGAAACAGCGGTCTCATGAGTTTTCTCCGGAGCTTGATCCAGTCTTGTTCCGTCGGTCCACACAACGAAATGCAGAGTAAAAGACCTGCCTTATCACATTATCTAGCCGAGAGTTTACAAACACTCCAGTGGGATCACCTCCAATAACTCATGCTATTTATTGGAAAGACTGGTGGAAGTTGAGGGATGTTTGCCGGAGGGAGTTACCAACCTACATGCGTCCAAAATATTTAAGCAACCTGTGAATGATTACAGCACCCCCGTTCAAAGAAACCCTCTCCTCTCCTTCCTCCTCCTCCTGATCTCCAACCTTTCCCAGAGAAAACAGGGGGCCATGGCACTGCCATCCCCAAGGCCATGGCATTGCTATCTCAGCCAGACCTCTGCTCCTACATTTGCTCCTGTTTAGTCTTGTGATTCCGACAGAAACAGCCTGGCCGTGTTGTGTCGCCGATTGAACCGCAAGCCAGTTTACAAAAACAGCGCAGAGATTTGAATCCTCTATTTTTGCCTGCCTTCCCCTCCGATATCTGGCCCCTTCACACAGACCTATGCATTGGACACATTGTTGCAGGCATGGTGGTCCACTGATTATGTTTATTTGCTGGTTTTTGGACACGGTGAACCAATATGGTAAAATAATAAAACGAGGTGTCCTCTTCCAAGAACATGTTAATACCCCCAGACAGAACATGCTGATACCTTAGGCGAGTCCACTCATTGACTGTTCTGAGAATCCAGGCTTCTCCCATTCACCTTTTCCTCTTTTGCTCTTTCTTATGTCACTAATCGATTCTCCGGTTTACAGCAGATGGAGAGTAAACCTCAAAACAAATACACGGAGGCACACAGAGGTACATGTTACTGACTCTACCCATCTGGTCTGTCAATCAGCAAAAACAAAACAAAACAAAAAATTGATTTGTGGATGTTGGGGTTGTCTTGGCGTGGCTCTGAGCCAATACCCAAGAGGCTGGTTAAGGAAAACAGAAACAAAATGAACATCAATGATAATTAACAACAGTTAACAAAGCTGACAATAGTGATAATTAATGGTGATACTTTTGAAAAACAAACATTGACATTGAATATGATTACTAAATTGCCTTTGAATGGCATCCACATTCATTTAAATCAACAACTTTCATGAAACACCGGATCTGCACATCTTGCTCCAAGAGCACGTTTATGGCCTGGCCAATCCTTCAGTTCCACCCCCCACTCTAAACCACAGTCACCAGAGTCAGGATGTTTAGATGGAATCATTAAATTGACTTAAGTTCAGTTACAAGACTCTACAGCCTCACAACCTCAGTACCTTCAGTACTTAAAAGTTAAAAATATACATTTTCGGCTTTATTTTCAAAACCATCAGGATAACTGTACAGTGGCTGTAGAAGTCACAACACAGGCAATGAAAAACAATGAAATACAATAAATAAGAGTAAATTTCATATCAAGTTATTTTTCCAGGACTGTTTTCTGTGGCATTTTGAGGAGAGGCGTGAGTAAATATTAAAGTGAGGCCTTTTTGTAACGTCAAATTCTTCACTGAATTTTTAAGGTGTTTTTAAATATCTTTTATGTCTTTTAAGGTGATTGCAGTTACATTAATTTATGGACACTCTTATACAGGGTGACTTTAAATATTTATATATAAAAGAATCTTGCTCAAGCGTAAACAAGCCTTAGCCCCTTATGGAACTTGAATCAGCATACACTGGGTACTAGACAAAGCAAAATTAATTAGGCATACCAACAAGCCATTTTATCCAGTTCCTTTGGGATTTGACATACCAACAAGCCATTTTATCCAGTTCCTTTGGGATTTAGGCATACCAACAAGCCATTTTACCCAGTTCCTTTGGGATTTAGACAATACCAGCAAACCATTTTATACAGTTCCTTTGGGATTTAAACATACCAAATAGACATTTTATCCAGTTCATTGGGGTGAATCCACATCACCATCTGATAAGGGCTGACCTCATGCTACCAGCTGGGCTTCGAAGCAAACCTTTAGAAAAGAGACAATCAAACAGAGCAAATCTTATTTTGATTGGACCACTTGGCCACTGGCAGCTTAACAGGAAACATCAGATCTGCTCTCTGGATGATCCATGTGTTTTCCAAGTGCAGCAGGTACAAACAGACATGTGATCCAAGCACTGGGCAACAGGAGACTGACTTCTCTAGAGCGGAAAGGATTTGTAAAAAGACTAAACAAAGCACACTCTTGGCATTACAGGACCTCCAAAATGTAACTTTTTGCAGAAAAAAAGGTGTTACGTCTGCCAGAGTGTAACTTGCAAGGTATTTGCTGGCAAACATAAGTAAATGAATGAAGGAACTTCCTGGGGTGTAAAAAAAAAACTGTTATCGTTCATAATAAGGTCTCCTGGCAGCAAGTCGAGCTCCTGGCCTGAGCAAAGCCGAAAGGAATTTCTGCTTTGCTGTCAAAGAGAAAACTCCCACGGGACTCATCCACTGGAAAAATGTCCTTAACCATACAGCTCACAGCAGTGTTAAGAAAAAAATACAAACTGAGCATTTTTTACTTTTCATATTAATATTACTATATTATTATTATTATTTAATACTACTTATACATTATTCACGTGATGTTTGTAAACCTCTCAGATTGTAAATGTTGCAGCATATGTTAAATGATTCAGTTTCTGGCCCCTGATGCAGTTGCTGTGGTGTATCTATTGTTGATGAGGAGCTGCATTTGACATGGATTACACTGCATGAAAGGTGTCATTAAGAAGGCATCCATGGATTTGAGGCCATCAAAATTTGGATCATTGGTTGGACCAACATTCTGGACTTCTCATATCATTATGCTACATGATTTCCAAATGACAGACATTCACATCAAAAACTCAGTTGACCTTGTTATGTTATGCATATGGCTCAGCTAAAACATGTTAACAAGCAGCTGCAAATTCTCTATTAGCTATGGATGCATCACACCTTGATCTGCAAAAATCGGAATATGCCTGAGGTCTTGTGCAAAAGTCTTGAACACATAGCACGTGTGCCTTATAAACCTCCCACAGTTTGACGCGCGTGCTAGGTTCCGTGTAAAAAAAACATTGATTATTCCAGGGACTGCAAATTGGAGCCATCAATCCCTGAACACAATCCAGTTTGTCCCAAGGAACAGGTTGTTTCGGTGGAAAATCAATACAAGCTGTGAGCTTGGCCACCGCTTTAAGAATGATCCCCTCAAAGTGTCGCAAATCAAATCATAGAGGACTTAAGACATAATGCTTAGCCCTTGGGCAAAGCTGAAACCATGTCAGAGTTTCGAGTCGCTTATGCCCTGATGTGTAAAATGTCTGAAGGCAAAGACAAAAAAGAGCCCCAAGAGTTTCCAGATGAGTCACACCAACGGTAAAGTGAGCGCACGGAAGGCATCTTGTTTGTTTTTGCGGAGGGTTTCTATGGCTTCCTCACAGAAAAGCAGGACGAGGTGTTGGAATGGCCAAGACTGAATAGGAGGTATTGTTATTATAATGATGGAGCCTCGTGCTGGAGAGAAACACCCTAGCAAGGCCGATTCTGGCAGAGAGGTAGCGTTTTAGCAAACACACGCCACTCTGTTTGTACTGGACTGACTGCCTTGCTCATGGTCGGTTCCCACTCTGCGGTCAGTTTTTTTTCACCCACTGCCCTATCTCTTCTCTTCTTGCGGGTTAAGATCCCCCCACCTCTCCTGTTCCAGTGCTGGGTGTGTTCTGGGCAGATTTTCTCCCAGGTAACAGCAGACCCCAAACCAAATTTTCTAATGTCAAACGGGTTTTTTCCCCACTTGATTGTCCCTTTCTTGACCTTGTGTACCAGCTGTAACGTACAGTACTCACCTCATACTCGGAAAGTCAGCCACACATTTGCAGGGGTCGTGCCCAGGTCGTGAGTCTCTGCCGGCAACAGCCTTTTATTTATTTATTTAATTTAATTTAATTTTTTTAAAGAGCTAATGAAAATTCTGCTATTTTCACCTGCCACTCATGCGTCATATGCCCCCTCCTTTCTCTGTAACTCCATCTACATCTTCCTGGGCACAGTTTTTTTTCTTTAATCATTGGAAAAAAGGATAAAATGGCTACAGGAGGTGAGTGACTACAGGAGGCATTTTCCCATCATGAGGCCTTTGCTGTATCACACAGCATGTCAGAGGTGTGTCGGGGGGACGGGTAGTCCAATGGTTATGGTTTGGGGCTTGTTAGAGCTTTGCTGGAGCAAAAATGCTGTTGTCTCCTTCTGCAAGTTACCTAGAATAAGCTACATGAATTCCCAGCTGTTCGATTAATGGATTAGGTTATTTAGGTCTTCATTGATTCTCTTATTGTCAAGTAACAAAATGCATACCAGCCTTATCTAGAGTATCTGCTTAATAAATACCAGTAAATTATGTAAGAGGGCATGGTTGTAAAGCAAAGGTCTCCAACCTTTTTGTGAGAGAGGGCTCCCTGAAGGGATAAAATAGTCCAGAGGGCTACACAATGGTGCTTTTTAAACTTTCAATTAACAACATTATGTCAAAGGGATAATTAAATATCTTGATCTCCTGGCATAAAACATTTTTCATTAACTTTTAAAATGTTAACATAAACTCGTTAACTTTTACTTTTCTAAGTGATGTACCTGGTGGATAACTTCTATTGAAGGTTGGTGGTGGTGAAATGTCTCTCCAGGTTGTGCCTCTTGGATACCGTGATGGTAGTCCCACAGATGAGGCATATTTTGGCTTTGACATTTGTCTCCTACTCCTCGTTAAAGTAATAAGTCTTTTTAATTTTTGCAGGACCTGATGCACCATCAGCCATAATTAATCCTTTGTTGTTTTTTTGTTATAATTGATTTCACCTTGTTTATGCCGTCAGCTCGTTACCGCCTCAACTCACAGAATAGCCTACGAGAAACGTACGCTACTTACGTTTACAATAACATGCGTAAACTTCTAAATATTAAATTTTTTTTAATTATGATTTTATTTGATGCTTTAATGTTATATGAAATGTTAACATAACACTTTTTCATTTTTTGTAAGTATAAATAAAAATACTAAAATCAGTAATTAAAACTGATTCTATTTATAGAACGTGCTTGGCGGGCAACTCACAGACACGCAGACTTCCAGGTGCTCGGGGGCATCATGTTGGAGACCACTGTGTAAAGCCATATTGCACTAATTGCAGCAGGAAAAAAAAAACGTTTGAAATTTTCCGAAAACATATGTTTTTTTTTTAGAGCTACAGGGAATACAAACCCTTCTCTACCCTGAGAACCAGTAGGTCACTTTACCCCTTTTTTCTTATACCAGCAAAGTCTCCATTGTGTACACAGCCTCTCTCTACAACTGCTGTTGCCATGGCGATCCTGACCGAGATGCAGACGCAAACATGCTCTCTTTAATGAAATTAGTTCGCCAACATGGGACACAGCTCCCGTTGACATTAAGGTGAGTGGTCATGAAATTAGTAAAGCAACAGAAGAATCTCACATCCTCGTCTGTTGCGCATGTGTATATTTGCGTGTATCTCCTTCTGTTTCTTGTCTGTCTTGCTTTTGAGGAGGGGGAATGTTGTGGTGGAGAGTGACTTTGGAATACCGCTTCCTCACTGCTCCCAGTTTTCAGTGTCTCAACCTGTTCCATTGGTGACCTGCCTTCAAAAAAACAAAATAATTATGAAACAACCACCTTGTCTGTGTGCTCCATCCTATCTGTCCAGAGAGGAGCCCCATCCATTCTTACTGTGTCCTCACCTGCCCGTGACACCTGAATGGGATGTGCAGATGTGGCAGGATGCTGGAGCCCCAGGAGATTAAGTCCAGCCCAGGCTGAGTTTCCACGATCGTCTGCCATGACATTTCAGTTGCCTTCTCCCAACACTGCACTGTGTTCATTCCACTCTTTCTATCCCTCTGGCCATATGTCACTCTAATCATCAGTCTGTATGTTCATGGTTAGTTTCTTATCCTTCAATCTCTGCGCTATGCCTCCTCTCTTGCCTGCAGTTGCATGGGTCTGACGCTGTGTTTTCTCTTTAGGGACTTACCAACGGTGGCTGTTGGAGTGAGTCAGGCCTCTTTGTTTTCCACACTCTCCTGAGCCATTCGGTCCCGTGTGGGCTTGTTAAAGCCTGCACGTTTACAAGTAGGGCCGGTTTAACCATTAACGATTAGTTCTGCATGAAGCCCCAGCTAAGCTCATGTCATAGGCCAGTCCTCATACAAGCTACAGATCCCTGAAACATATAGACAGAGATTTATTCTTAATTGACAGGTGTGGAGATATTGACTTCACTGTGACGTCAAAGTCTCTATATCTAGCTACTGTTCTCAATATTAATATATACCAATACGAAGAAGAATGCCAATTTTTAGAAAATTACTATGTGAATATTTTAACGGAATACATCCAAAAACAATGTTAGATTTGTCTAGGACAGCTGCTATTTTGGGAGACCGGAGGGGGAAAAAAGTATTTATTTAAGTATTTATTCAACACAAAACTATAACAAAAAACACCCAGAAAATAATACTAGAATATGAGCGAGAACGAGGGAATGCAGTGTTGCCAGATTGGGCCAGTCTGCACACGATTGGGGAATTTATTTTATCATTTCGTGGGAAAAGGGGATTGGGCAGGTGTAAATTGTTTGGGCTAGTTTTGGGTTTGTACATTTTGAAATACATTTAAATACCAATAATTCTTTAATCTGATGAAGGTTGGTCCATTGATTACTCACACCATAAAGCATTTTAACTGCCACCACATATCTCTTGAGAGATTTCAATAATCACTCAATGACTGCAGTAAATCATGGGCATCTTGGCCTAATTTAAGCATGTTTTACAATCTATGACAAACGTGAGCACAGCACACAAAATAAGGAACATTGACTTAAATGTTTATTATTCATTCATATCGTAGCAAATTTTGCCTGTTTACCCTTGTGACATAATTTCATGGTTTCCTTTATCACTGCTGACAGAATATTATGCAACATTTACAAAAGTGGCCTTTTTAAAGGCATTGGTTTATAGTGCAGATAAACTAATTACAGTGATAACATCTCCACAGGAAAACACATAAAACACTTGAATGATATGATATATATTGACGATCTGCTGCCTGACAACATACATACCTATAAGAAAAACGATTCCAAATCTCAGGCACCTCTCAAGGCAGGCTCTTGTGAAGCAGTTAAAACCCTTTAGTGCTAGGCTCCCACCACCACAACAAACTTGGGGCAAAACATTGTGGTTACAGGGCTGTGTTAATCACAAATTCTTTCTGGTTAAAAAAACTGGCTGTGGGAGAGTATTGTTGTGGTCATTATGCTACATAATTATTACTCACTTTGGTTAAACCGTTAAACCCTAAATATAATTATAAAACAGTTTTAAGTTGTTCAGATTGTGAATTTTTTTTAAATGGAATCGTTACGGTCTTCCTGCCGTAATGGTGCGATACCGGATTGAAACCAAAAATTATTTTATTTCTGAATCAAAACACAAATAAATACTTTTTTTGTTCAATTGGCGGTACGTGATGTTTTCAATTGTAAGCGAGTCGGGGCTGGTTTGAACTAGTGTGGCATTTTAACGTTCTGGAACTACACCTCTAGGTGTCGCTGTAAAACCACTATATTAACCGTTACTAGCGCGGCTATGAGACGAAACAGCGTTTTCTCACGAGACCGAAAACCACGGGCTTTCTGACAACCCAGAAGAGTCCTAAGAGTTTCAGTGCATGATTTGTAAACACGCCACTTTAAATTTAATTTAAAACCGTATGACTGCCGTACTGACCACCCACACAGCAGACAGCCCATATACAGACAATCAATACTGCATCTGTTTTTAAAAAGCAATCGTTACACAGGGGCAACAGCACTGCGGTACTGTTTAACAAGACAAAAATATATTTATTCCGTAAATATTAGGATTTTTTTTACAGAGGCAAACAAGAGTCAAAACAAAGTTGTAGGAAATAAAGGGGTTTGACATTAAACTCATCGCAAGTCCATATGGTCCACCCTGCCTAGCTATTTTAAAGCCAACTTTCAACCTTCGCAACACAATACATACAATTAGCTTTTGTCTTACGTGGGGAGTTTGGTGAATGCATGGCACTTGGGTTGGGTTTTTCGTTGATGTATATACAGGCAGCGTTTGGCATACTCCCATTCTGAACCGGTTCATCCTATGTGAAACCTCCACAGCATCGGAGCTATGGAACAGACCTTATAGCTAAATATAAACCCACATTATGGACCAAAAATTTGACCGAGCACGTTTTTTGTTACTGGGGATTTTTTATGCATTGCGCGGAGGACATTGGACTTTTCATGTCTTTAATAACCTAACCAAACCAAACAAACGCGGAGCAAACAGATCGCAAGCAATTTCCTTATCCCTCAGAAGGACCCCTTTCAAACTCCAGCATGGGCCGTTCCTGTCTTTAATGAAGAACAGATCTGCCTTTCTTCTCTTGCAGTCTGCCTCCTTTTTTCTTAACTGCGTTTAAATACATTTAAACATTTTTGATGCTATGTGTCTATTCCCCTCCTCCCTTTTTGGCAGAGACAGTTAAATGAAATTTTGCGGCCGACTGGTCCAGCAATAACCAATCAGAAGTCGGCTGGTTGCATTCTCTAAGACAATGAAGCTTTCATGTCATCGGCTGAATCTCCAGTCACGCCACCCCTTAATTTCAGGAAAAAAGGCCTGCTAGGCTTCTCAGCTATATTTAGGGCAATGGTGGGGGGATTTTTTCAAAATTGTGATATTGGACCAATCACTGTAAATAGATATGGATGCCTAGGAGTCTAACAAATTATCACAAAAATTATAACAAAATATCGCTACTCTGCCACGAAAATGCGTGGTTGTTTACCGCCATCTTGATTTGTCAGCTCATTTTCGTATTCTCACGTGTCATGCACGCTACGCGAGAAGAAGGCGGAGCCAAAGCCAACTCTCTGCCCATCGAGGATGCTCACTGTATAAGATATTTAGTCTAATCAAGCAAGAAGCACACAGAAATACAGGGTACCAACAGTGTCTTCATTGTGGTAAATGGGGTAGCTGGTAAACTTTATATTGACCTTTTTGAGCATGCTCAATGTGAGCGTTTTACATGTTATTTTAATTTAATAGTTTTCATTATAGCTCATTAGCCTATAGTTTTTTTATGGAGATGTGAGCTAACGAAATTCATTGTTACATTTCACATCAATATTAATTAAGTGAATTTAAACAATTCAGAGAAAATAGTGTATGTTTTGTGAACCCGTAGTACTTTATTCCAATTCTATTCAAATCCTTTTTTATGAGCTAATCTGCTTGTAGTTGTCATGAACAGACAAAACATCTGTGAGGCCATGATATTTCATGTTACTTCACTGTTAATCCCATCTAATTTAATTCCTCGATGTAATCTTAACGATCGGGTCAAATATATTAAGGATCATATGCAAACCAGCAATGAAAATCGTCGTTCAAGAGAAACTCAACTGCCAAATAAATGTAATATAAACAACGTCAACGAGTTGCTTATTGTTTTCGAAGTTGACTTCAAATGTCTTAGAATTTGGGCCGGCATAATTTGCAGATAGAATTCTTGCACATCTGTCCCTGGCTGGCATCGACTCTTCCATATGATGTCACTGCTTTATAGAAGCGATAAAAATGCTTCTGTTGTTAGATCTGGGCCACAAATGCATTGCCAAGGTCTAAATTTGTATACATCAAAGTAATTTTAGAAAATTTCTGGCCTCGATTGGGACAATGCCTTTTTGGGCAGAGCTACGTGTGTTGCACCGAGTGGCCACTAGGTTTTCTGGCGTGCCTACAGAACTGCTTATTGATATTGGACACTGGCGATGTATATAAGTTGCTGCCAAGTAAGAATGAAGAAAATAAAAGGAGCTAAATGTCACTCAAATTTGATCAAATTGTGTAATTGGATCACAATACCTCTATTCCAATAAAACTGCAATGATTACTGTTTTAAAGCAGAAAGCCTCTTAAAATAAGCACAAAATACCACCACCCACTACAGTTAAAAGCAAATTGGTCAAAAAACATCAACTAGCCCCTAAAGGGCAAACAATCGATTATTGAGACAGATGACTTTATGCTCGATTGCCCTCCCACAGGCCAAGACTACAGGGGGAAAAATGGTTAACCACAAAACACTCAAAGTTTGGGGTGCTTGGGCTTGCAATGCGGGAATCATCAGCATTATCTCGTCTATCTCTAGTCTGTCCCATTGACTCCCCTATCTCACCGCTTGCTCTCCTTCTCCATCCTTACCGCTAAGGAAACAGTAAAGTCAGCAAGATTAAGACCGGAAACAAACTCAAGTGAGTTGCACCCGGCCTGATTTTGCTTTCGCCAGCCCACTACCTTGTTTCCGTGTTCTGTCGACTTCAACTCATGCCTGGGAAAATCACATCGTCTGCTGGCTATGGAAGCTGGCAAGAGACACAAAACAACCCCCAAGAGCCCTACTCTACTAATCGCTCCAAATTCTCTGCTAACAAAGTCACAACCATGCACAACCAACAGCAACAGCTGCTGTGGTTGTCAGAAAACAGAATTCATCACAGGTATGGTGTCCATTTTGTCGCTGCTCATGTATTTATTGTTGATATCAAGCCTTCCTCTACTAAGGAGAATGTCAACAGAATTGTAATTTGCAATAGCAATGTAATTTACTTGATATAATTGATACTGATATTTTCGACCAAATGGCATCCTTTATTCAGTTAAAGGGAGGCTGTCAGTCCCATCGAAGAGCCCTAGCAGGATGATCAAGCGTCATAGCCAGGAATCCCGCTTGACATCATGACCCAGGATAGCCTGCTGGAGTTTGGCAGGCCTTTGAGGGTTGCATGCCCAGGAATACCAGATGTTCTTCAAGTATCATTTGCTGGTACATTCAGTCCAGGGGAGCAGCCAGGATACCATGAAGTGTTGCATCTGGAACAAACTTCATGATTAGGCAATAGACGCCTTCCTTTTTTTTCACTGTGCTCATACCCATATAAAAATAGCTTATTTACCCCCGCCCCCCATAATGGCACCGCCTTCTTCTCGTTCCGTCCAATAAAAATGCCTGAAACCAAGATTCTGATAAGCACTCCCGTTGTTTTATTTCTTCACATGTTGTTGTGGGAGTCCTGAAAACACACGGGGTCTAGGAATCATGTTTTCGACTTGATTCCTAGACCCTGGAATGAAAGGGTATTTTCAGAACATTATTTAGTCCCTGGGGGACAGTAATTGAGAATGAATGTGGGGAAACTTCTATTTTCAATTTACTGTTGAGGCAAACAGATATATATATATATAGGTCCTATAAGAAAAGCATTGGATTATAAAAGTCTTCCCTCTCTTCTGACATTGTAAGTGTGAATGTGAACCGAAGCTTGGCACTTTTGTTCCTGTTCAGTACTATTTAATGGATTCAATTTGTAAAGAGGCTCCCTTGTGAACTTGGCAACTTTCCGTTTTGGATAACAGGATTATCACAGCTTCCCTCTCCTTCACAGTGGGTTCCTACTCAACTAAGAACATGTTATAATGCACAAGCCCAAACCTCGGGCTGGGCTTCACACAGAGATTGTGCCTCTCCTCCCGTTTCAGTCTCTGTGTCTATTGTTTCAGGCCTGTGTGGGAAAAATGCCGAAAAGCATGTGTCACATAGTGGTGGGCTCAGTGCACTGCAGGAGAGCCCACAGAGCCGGTGATTGATGACTTCTGCATAAATAGATAAAATGACACGTCAGGCTCTCAACAAAAATTGTTGTTCTGGAATCCATGCTATTAGGAAAGGTGCATGGTTTTTGACGAGTGCTTGATTTAAAACACAGTCCTATTAGTCTGTATTGCAAACTTGCTATTATTTTTCATCCCCAATATTTTTGTTCCCGAGGTAACCACACACAAAGTTAGTGAAGGTCCCTAGCCCAGATGTCCATGTTCATTTTTGTTCCCGAGATAACCACACACAAACTTAGTGAAGGTCACTAGCCCAGATGTTCATGTTCATTTTTGTTCCCGAGGTAACCATACACAAACTTAGTGAAGGTCACTAGCCCAGATGTTCATGTTCATTTTTGTTCCCGAGGTAACCACACACAAACTTAGTGAAGGTCCCTAGCCCAGATG
>JAOVYW010043069.1:14478-25930 GCA_025775045.1 Hiodon tergisus
GCCCAGATGTTCATGTTCATTTTTGTTCCCGAGGTAACCACACACAAACTTAGTGAAGGTCCCTAGCCCAGATGTTCCTGTTCATTTTTGTTCCCGAGGTAACCACACACAAACTTAGTGAAGTTCCCTAGCCCAGATGTTCATGTTCATTTTTGTTCCCGAGGTAACCACACACAAACTTAGTGAAGGTCCCTAGCCCAGATGTTTATGTTCATTTTTGTTCCCAAGGTAACCACACACAAACTTGGTGAAGGTCACAAGCCCAGATGTTCATGTACATTTTGTTCCCTGAGGTAACCACACACAACCTAAGCGAAGTTCACTAGCCCAGATGTTCATGTTCATTTTTGTAATAAGACTCAAGTGTGTTAACATGCAGGATCCCAAAAAAAAGAAGTAATTGTCAGGGGTGGAAGTTATTGTCAGTTACTTCATCAAAAGGTCAAGCAAGTATCTTTGTCAGAACAGGTTCTCAAAAAAAAAATAGAATCAAAGCCAGGACAGTCCAAAATAATAACAGTCTGTCATGTCTGTCTTTTCATGTTGAGAGACCATGATAAATGGTCAGGGGTTTATTTGCTTTAGGTGAACGTGGGCTTCATGACAACGGGCTATCTTCACTGGCTCGCAAGGCAACACCCGTCCAGGACAACAGTGCTCATTGTCTCACACTTCTCTCTTGCTAAACAACACGTCACACAAGAGGACATCCTCACAACATCATCATCCAGACCAAGAACATCTTATTTAATAAGGACGCATGTTAGATCAGCGGCACAAAAAGAGCTTCCATAGATCCACTCAGTAAAATTTTGGTTCTCCCTGTCTTTATCCATCATGGGTTACGTATTTACTTCTTTCGCTATGCACATGAGCAAGCACTGGTGATCGCTGGCCTCCTTTGGCGAACCAAGTGTTTTTTTCTTCACTGTGATGCCTGTGAGCCAAGCCAAACGAAACAGAGAAAAGCAAGGGAGGTTAGTGATGAGCTCTAATTGAGTGAAGCTCCAGAACCCAGTCACATGTTCTCAGAGTGGACTAATATCATGCTGCCTGCCACGGTACCAAGCACTCAGAATCCCAAACTACAACTCTAGATCTTTTCAAATATCTTTTCGCAGTTTACATAAAGTGAAGGAAAGTTGAACTAGGCAACAACTGAACTGAGAAGCTGTATTTTAGTGATGCAATAGAGACATCCAGGCACAATTTTTTTCACACATTCCCTGTAGTTCTCTGATTGTAATATCAAACAGAGCCAACCTCTACAATCTAATTGTAGTTAATTATCAGTAATTATCAGTTTCCCCACAATACAGGTTTCCAGATTCCTCTCAACATTGTTGTTATTTACATTTTCAAACTATTACATTGAAGAAACTAAATTATTTACCTCCATCCATTCCATCCACTGCTCTCAGTGACATCCAATTACTTTGAGGGGGGTGTTCAGTAACTGACAACCTGAAGGAAAATGTAAACACTATTTAGGCTTCTGCTTATTCGGTTGCCTTTGAATTGGTCCACAGTCACGAGGTACAGATACTCATCCAATTAATACAATAATTTGTTCCCTTATTATTAGTAGTAGAAATAGAAGTAGTAGTAGTAATAAATAATAATCATAATAATAGTAAATCACACATCTTTTTTGATTGTCGGGATGGGCTATTTGCTTTAGTGTATGGCATTGTGGTAATGAGTTAAAATCCTAGAAGGGGTAGGACCTTGTTGTAGGTCATAAGTCAAAGTTAAACATGCTTTAGTGAATAGGAATGTCTCCCAATAAGAAAACTTTTTATTATTATTTTTAAGCAATCCAAGTTGCTCTGAAAAAGGGCAGTTCCTAAGCAAATGTATAAATTATAATAGCAATGATAACATCTAGACTTTCACATGCCAGACGTTTCACCTTGAGTATGAAAAAACCTCAACAATGGAAAGAATGGGGTCCATTCACTTTAGCTGACTGGTGCTGAGAGCAGCAAACAGAGAACTTTGCATTGAATTCCGTTGTTCTTCGAAACCTGTCATAAAATGGTATTCTCCTGAGGTGATCACCCTTCTCCACATGCCGGTCGATTCGGGAGCTTGTGTGTATCAGGAGTTCAGAGCGGTTCACTGTAGAACGGGATTCTAGCCCTAACTTTTATTCCGAGAGGACAGTGAAAAGAAAAGCCAATGGGGAATTTACAACGGAAGAACAAAGTTTATTTAAAAATATATATATTATTACAGAAATTCTCTGTCAATCTAGATGGCTTCTGGGTAATGACAGAAGGCCGCAGTGGAGGTTACTGAGTAAACCTGGTGGCTGTTGTCCTGAGTCACCTTTCCCCTAATCTGGGGTCCACGTGAAGAAAGCCTGCTGGCACACACAAACACACACATACACCCATGTTATGTCTCGGACACCACATACTCATGCCAAGGGGGAAAAGGGGATGGTGTTCGGCTCGGGTTTGTCCTAGACACGACATCGCAGTCAGGTGCTCTCTGCTCTCAGTGACAACGATACTGTAATGTGTTTTCTTCTTTGGTCGCAGAGCGGATGGCCCCTGTCCAGAGAAAATTAGAACTGGATCTGGATTTTTGTAACACACACCAAGGGACGACAGATGATCAAATAATTCCCTTTTCAGCAAGGCTGTTTGGATGGGGCTCCATACATGCAAATTAAATATTTTTAGATATTTCTGTCTTTCTGTGTCTTACAACACATTCCAGTTTATTCCACGGCACTGCCAAGGCAGAGGTTCCTAGAAGCAGTTTTTCAGAAATTCAGCTTGCTCTGCCACACACAGAGCTTGGCCTAGCTGAGTGAAAGAGCGTGGGTTCGTTTTTCTAAGGGAAATCCAGTCTTCTAATTACAGCCGCCTCCCCGAGTGTGGCTAATTTCCTCCCTTGAGATTCTTGGATGATAGATGCTAACAAAATATGAACTTAATAACCAGTAGTAATTATCATTGTGGGAAAGAATATATTTGTTATTCTGCCATGTCTTGTCCCATTTTCAAAATTCTGCTTGATTATAGAATGGCAGTTGATTTGAATCGAGTTGTCAGAATATCTGACTTATTCTTGGCACTGCAACGTATGTTAAATATTTTTTTGTTCACCTAAACCACCATGAGTCATTTTGACAACCATGTGCTTTAAATTGCCCTCTCCTTTAACAGGATTGAAGAACTTCCCTTCAATGTAAAAAAATAAATAAACGAAGGTTATGGCATTTCAGTCGCATATTCTAATTAAACATGATTTAAAATTCCTCATCGGTGCCAATGCAAACTAGTGGTGCAGGGTATCGACAAAGATAAAATAGTAGGGCAGCTGCGTGGAGCAGATGTTTCAGGGTATCTAGATTCCCGCTGATGAGGCATGTAATTCAATGAGAGCCGAAATGAATGCACCGATTCACAATGGATAATAGACATCACCCAAATGCACACCCATATGATCATATAAGTCAGGAACCCAGAAAGACAGGAACTGGTGAGCGTGGTGAGTCACTCAAACAGACCAAGGGAGTGGCCACTGCTAAAGCGAGCCCAGTATGACATCACTAATCCCACATGGCCTACACACGCTCTGTCCTTCCAGACCAGGGGTGGAGGTGATATAAAGAAGGGCTAATTCAGGCTTGGGTAATGTTAAACCAGACTGAACCAGTCCAACTCCAAATGCATCACAGCTGCCTTCTTCTTCGAGAAAGAGGTGTGGCTCAGATAGAAGTTGGAAGATGTGGGGCCACGCCCCATTGAAAATAAAAACACAGGTTAGTTTAAGCAGGAGTTGAAATCAGAATGTTATAATCCCTAAGTGGCCTTAAATGTAAAGAATATATAGACAAACATGGAAACTTTGAAATATAGGTTTAATAAAAAAACAACAGAGTTAGTAAACCAGTAAAAGCAACTATGAGTTTACTTTTCAAAAGCCTTATAAACAGGTACGCAATGATTAAACAATTATTTTTAAAATGCTGATTTATAAATACCAAGGGAGTATGTATATTCAAATGTCTCTTATCCAGAGTAATCCATTTTTAATAGTAAGGAGAGATCATTACCCACTCATTGGCAGTAGAAAGTATCAGGCTGGCTAACTCTTTCCCTAATTTCTGTGATGCCTCAGTGATGTTAACAAAGAGCTGTACATAAACACAGGCAGGGTGGGTTACGTGTCTGGATATAACAAAAAGGTTTCCCATAATCCAAAAAAACCCAATACTAAAGTTTGATTCATTGTCGTAAATTCTCCCTCGGCTGCTGCAGAAATTTCCCCGGTTTTCTTACTCCAAACTGTCTGTTTGTCTTTGCCTTGCTTTTCCCCACTGCCTACCATCAGCCTTCACCGGCCTCGTTTCCTCAGTGGACTTCTCTCTGCTGTCATTTTGAATTCAAGCCCTCGTTTCTCATGAAAACAGGCCCCAAGTGAATTTGTTTGTTATTTGATGAGCTTCTCGCTTTTACATTCCTTATACTTTTCAACTACACAAATATTGCGTGTTGTTCTCATGCTGTCAATGTGCTGGCCGTCCAGTCACTGTCCAAAAGTAATTGTTTAGACCAGCCTGGTTTTCCTCAGCCCGGCAGTCGGACGTGGAGGGATCTTCCTACAACTCAACTCCCAGACACTCCTCTGCAACACACAAACCAAATGCAGACGAAGTGCGTCTGCCCCCAAAAAATAAAAACAAAAACCACCACCAGAAATGATAAACTCAACAAACTTACTTAAGTAAAAATAGTAAAAGAACTAACAAAAGAACCTGAAATAAGCTGTCTTCCAATCGATTTCCCCAGTTCATTCCCATTTCTCCTTTCCCCGGACTCCCATTCAAGCCCAGGCCTTCCATCCGACATCCAACCTAACCTCCCAACATCGGAAGCCAATATTAAAGCAAAAGCAGGTCTAAAAATCTGAAGTGCGCCTGAAGTGCGCGTTGTCTTTTCACCAAGTTTCTTCACTCCATTTTTTGCCAAATATTGACAATGATAATTCTTCCCTCACATATATGATATGTACATTATTGTACAGTTCAACTGTAAACTGGAACTTAAGTTCAAGTATAATAAACTTACCATGTTCATTTCTAATTTCAGACTTTTTCCCGCAAAATTAAACTTGAGCTGTTCTCAGTGACACAAAATTCCGCTCAAAGGTTGTCTTGGAAACAAGCTGACTAAACTGGACTATTTGAGCCCTGTTTGTTCTTAACAGTGAGTCTAAACAACAGACCACACCAGTCTTCACAGTTCAGGCTGCACGGATGTGAACTCTGTTGCTTCAATCAAGGGATTATTTTGTTCCGAATGCCTGTCTTCTTGAATCATTCTGGAATCCTTCTGCAGTCTGAAGGAAATATAAAAATCTAGCTGGGGATTCAACAAAAATAATATTCAATGTCTTCTACTCAGTGGCTGGGGTTTATCAAGGGCCACCTTTTGAGCATGTAAACTGAATGAGCAAAGAAAAACACCCAATCTTCCGATGGATCAATAATACCTCTAGAACGTTGGTTGAGAAAACCACGCAAACACTCAAATAAACACTTTTTTTCTTTTGTTCATACATGTATTTTATTTTTTCATATAGAAATCTTGATAATTAAATTGTATGACCAAAGGCTATTGAAGGTATATTGAATGGAAAATGAAATGATCATTCAAGCCCCAGATTCACACTTAGTCATCGATAAACTTGGGGAACGTACACTGTAGAGCATTACACACATACACACGTACAGTGCCATGCCTGTGACACCTGTATAACACATATTACATACATATACGCATACATTAAAAATGGATGTTAAAACAGAAGTAAGTAGCCCTGTGTGAGAGAGTGTAGGTTACTCACTACTTTAAAAACATTTTTAAAAAACCTAAGCTAATGGTTGACTGGATAAAATTGTGGAAAATTCCTCCTTAGCCTGTTTACTATGATTGAGTGTATTTCCTGGAACCCAGAGGAACAATAGCTAGATTAGAGACACATAGACAGAAACCACTTGAAGTTTCAATGAATAAGGATCTACTGTATTTATATTCCTTGGTTTCCTGATACATCAGGATTCTGATCCTTCGTTCACACAACAACATTAAATGCAGCTCGTTATTAAAATTAATTGGTAGTAATCATAAATAAGGAGAATTATGGAATAAATATTTGTTTTCAGTTTCAATTACTTCTGCATGCACAGAAGCTGTGACATTTTAGCCTTCTCACCTCACGTTTGGTGACACCCAACACTATGAGACTGGGAGCGAAATTTAGAGCACAGTTTTGCGAACGGCAATCTCTCCTCCTCAATAGCTGGGCCATTTATGGCTCCTCATTGTTCAACCTTTGATCCATTGCCAATACACTTTTGTTGTGTAACATAATGGGAATACGAGTTGTTTGGATTTTTTATTGGAAATGAAGATATGCTATACCTGTTCCCATAATGGCTCCCTAATTAAGCAGAGCCTTTTGAGCCATCTTTTTCAGCTGTATTAAAAGAGACTAGTGAATCCTGTCTTTTATACTCTTCAGTACTTTCAGCATCATCCTCTTTTCATCCACTCTCCTTCTCATTCCTCGTCATTCTACTGGAGAGCCCTATTGTGAACCACTTCATTTGCCTGCAGATCTCGACATTAGACCAGGATTTAATTCCTCCAACACAGCACCACAACCCCCCCCATCCCCACCCGGCACACAATTTATTTATGTAACAATATATTTTTCAGTTGAAAATTGATGAAAAGGCGACAGGGGGAATTATGCTCCACATTGTTGACAGGGAACTGTTACCCACCCTTGGCAACTCTTAATTCACAGAATCTCTACAAGTAGGAGTCTCACAAAAGACATGCACAGGCACCCTCGAAACCGCCCCCCTCTCCCTCGCCGGAACTGAAAGAGCGGTGGGTCCCCGAGGTCTTTGTGCGAGCTCCCGCCGCGGGTTGAGCCAGGCCTGCCCGGGCCTGTCTGAGCGATGTGAGATCAACTCTCTCCGTGCCAAACCGACGACCCAGTGAGTTTCAGCCCTGCCCATAGCTTCAGGCGGCTGTAATTACTGACAGCAGGTGCCAAGTCCCAAACCGTGCGGTAAGTGTGTAAGAACTGTATCTCCCGTAGCGTGACACAGAGGCTTTCCCCCAATTGTTATTATTGTCATTATTATTCTTTTTTTTAATTCATCTTGAGGTCCCTGCAGGGTTTCCTCCCCTCAGGGGGGAGATGGCTCCGTCTCTCTCTTCACCACAAGTCAGCGTGATGATTTAGACTTCCCACTGTGGGGACAGCTCCTTTGACCCTTCTAATCAGCTGACCCCTTCCCCATGCATACCCAAACTGGGACATTCTCACAGCATTGCATTAGCAATTATTTAAATAGCAGATTTAAATGTGGGGGGGAAAAACTTGAAACTATCATTAGACTTGTCTTGCTAGACTAATATGCATTTAGAAATGCTTTCCATAGTGCATGGGAGTGAATCATTTTAGTGCTACACAACAAAATGAAAGCAATGTTATACTGTTGGACTATTAAGATAATTTCATCATATTATTATGTCTAATACTTAAAATATATACTATATTTAAGACAAGTTTAATCATTTTGAAGGCTTTAGACTTAGCGCATGCTTGCTCATTTTGCTGACTTGAGCTGGTGTGGTGGGTGTGTTTGTGTGTTGGTTCCATTGTAAGCACTGATTATCAACTCAGGAAATTATAGAGGATGTTCTTCCCATAAGAAGAGAAGTACAGTTTCTTGGCACAAAAGTTCCTATTTGACTGGACTGAACACAGTGTTAGCACAAAGTTATATTTATGTAACAAGAAATGACTGTAAAGTGTAAAGGTTTATAATAAAAGCTGATGATTACAGTTTATCTTCAGGCTTTGACGTAACGGTGGATATCGTCTTACATGTAAGTCACCCAAAACATGACTGAAGCTATACTTTCGCTGATAAAGATCATGTTCAGATTTGTTTATATATTTTTCTACCATGGGAAATTAATTTCTCCTGTTCCTCGCAAAGGCACAGCTCTGGAGGGGAATGGATGACAAACACAGAAGGATTGCATACCAACTTATATTTAATCTGCCGCTGGTGAGTTGCTTGCATTGCTGCCTCAAGTTTAATGTCAAAACAGACCTCCGTCCCTTCTCCTGTCAGGACACAATGCGTATTGCTATTCCCAAGTGTCCCAGTCCTGTCCTCAAAGCTTAACCCAACTACCTGTTGCTCTTCCAACTGTGTCCACTGCTCGATGTCAGATTTTCTGCCCCCCGCCTTCCAGAGAGACCCTGCCATGTGGTCCTTCATTGTGAGACAGCTGAGGCTGGCGGATCTGCCTCCATTGAGAACTCTTATTAAGCCCAGAATGCATTAAGTAAAGACAGGCACTATCAATTAAGCTGAGGGGCCCTCCCGGGAGATGCTGAGAGGCCTGTTGCGATACTAGGTTCGCGGGCACAGCTTATGAGAGCCAGCTGGCACTGAAACGAGACACCCTAATCTGCATTCCACAGAACACACCATGCAGGTGGAAAGACAAATTGCTGAAAATTCACAAATCTGCAGGAGGGGTGGATAACATATGATGCTTTAAGATCTAAACACCTACATCATTTTATTGAACATTATTTTTTTTTTTTTTTTTTTTTTTTTTAAAGTAAAATATTTTCGGGACAGGGGGCAGGAGGGGAGTTATCAAAGTTTTTCTATAGAGGTGCAACGTGCAAATTGTGGATCACTCCTTTTGCACTCAGAGATGTGTCCTACAGGTGGACTGTACTACAAAGATATTAATTGTGCAAGAACACTGTTGGTCAGGTGTGCTTTCAGCATTCACCTATAGTGGCGGCGGATGCGACCGCCACCTCCATCTTGTGTGCCGGTTCACGCTGCGAACTGTTGCCTGGGGCCCCCTAGCACAGGTTGCCCAGCAGACTTTGCTGTCTCCTCTTTCAGCCCTGTGATGATGGATGGGTCTGCAATGGCTCCCCGAGGGCAGGAAGAGCCCATGTGCAGCAAGACGCGGCAGGTGGCAGGAGCCAGCCTGACAGCAATTAAAGCAAACGGATCTTTGATTAGGCCCCAGGGAACGCAGTCATTAGCCACCAACCCCCCGCACCACACACCCTTCTCCACACACACTCGCTAAAGCTACTCCATTAGCTTCAGGGATTCTCCAGCTCTTTGACTACCTGTACACCTAACCCTCAACCTCTTTCTCTAACACCCCTCCCCCTCCTTCCCTGACATTTATTTCTATTCGTTATTTACCAACTCCCCCTTCTCCCTAACCTCCTCTTTTTATCTCACTTTCCAATACTCTCCATTTCTCCTTTCATTAACACACAAACACACTCACACACACAGAGCACATTCACTCTCACACACACTCCCACATTCACTCTCTCACTCTCTCACACAGAGAAAATTCACTCTCACACACGTGGAGCACATTCATTCTCTCACACACAGAGCACATTCTTGCAGAATTGTATTTCAAATACGTAATTAGGCACGTATTCTGGTGAAGAAATCAGCCAGCAAAGTTGAAACATGGAGGACAGAAATCAATCATGCAAGAAGAATGTTTTTTGTTCTTGGCTCTTGGTTTTCTTTTCATGAAAATGAATGGCTATTTTGGATGCAAACTAGATGACTAGAAGAAATGTGTAGTGCTGTTTTTACAACTCTTTTATGGTTTTCTTTAATTATTCATTTCATTTTCACCAAGAAAATGTCACAAAAATGTTCAGTTTTAGTCTGCACACTTAATCATACATTGTCCAGTGGTGGCCTAAGTAGATGTCTGAGGAATTATCTCTTAAACATTTACATAATAAATAGTAAATAATAATAACAGAAATAAATTCATAGGATAGGTTTTCATAGGATAATGAAAAGAAATCCTAAACAGTGCCCTCTTTTGACCTCTATTAGACATTGACAGAGAATACTGCAGCTCTAGTTGTATTTCTCATGTTGTGGAGGCTTCTGAATTGTCACAAAAGTGTCCATTGTTTAATACCCACTCCCCTATTGAAGCTCATATAGCTAAAGGCTATATAGCTAAAGACTAGACTTTAATACTCAATATAAAATATGAGATGATGCATATGGAAAAATAAACAAATCTTGCAAATCACAGTCCCCAATAAATACGTCATACATTTATCTTACAGTGATTTGGACAATCAAACAATGAAGCAGAGTTTTAACCATGCTTACTCATTGGAAAATCAAACAATGTCACTTCCTAACATAATTTAGTTTTGTTATTTTCTCAGTAGCAAGATAGCCAACCAAATTGTTTGCCATTGTTTTGAGCTATTTAAGCAAACTGTTTATACATTTATTGGGATTGGTTCATAACAGGTTAACAGTAATGAACCAGTCAGAATAAATTTTGATTGCATTTTATGCAGTATATTTCATGTCAATTTATATAAAATCAGTAACTTAACTGCACAAAGGCAGTATTATGACTGCTTTGAAGCATACTAAAACTAAGGTATTTTAGACCGTCCTATACTATTTAGCTAAAATGTTTTATTTACATTGTATCTTAATTGCGGAGCTAGAGTTCCTCGTCATAAATGTGGTGTTTTTAAATATGATGTTCATTAAACAAGAAAGCCGTGTCAACTTTCCACTTGCGCTCGAGTTTTCAGGTAACTCATTGTGTTGTGTTCTCACTGAGATTTAAACTCCCGTGAGCCCTCTGTTCAGAAACAGTAGCGTTAGCTATGTCATGTGATTTCGTAACCGTGGCAATGTCGAGCAACACACCTTTCCAGTGTCAGGCTACAAATACTTCGTCAGATACTAAGTGAAAAGGTGGGGGTGTCATGAACAAATTATTTAATGGTCAATTGCATCTAGACAATTATTTTCTCCCCAATTTAGAACGCATTTCTGACCCTCGCTATTACTCGTCCTTCCACACGCGGAGAGGTTGAGGAAATACTACTCGTCTCCTCCAATCCTAGTATGTTTTAAAATAGATTACTGCATGGGACTGTTTTTTTTATTTTTTTTATTCAACTCTCGCCCGCACACACCCGTACGTTTTGTTTTGCTGACTCTCAGGCTCGTTTTTGCGAAGAAGAAGTTTAAAAACAAAAATAATGCAGTTTGTATTTTTTGGTTACAATTTTTTATCATTATGATATTATTTCAAAATGTACGAGTCCATTTTGGCGCCATACATGTCCCTCTCAACGACACAGAGCCGATCGCTTTGCGCTCTGGCAATTGTGCGCCGACCATGTGCTCTTCGGTTCACAATTGGCAAATGACATGAACTGGGTAGGAACCTGGGAACTCCAGCTCATAGAGCTCAGTCTGGACTTGGCAAAGCGCCTTTACCTGCTGAACTTCATTTATTCAATTACAGAGGCTTAATGTTGTGCGAGCTTCTGAAAATAACATTTC
>JAOVYW010043090.1:0-22915 GCA_025775045.1 Hiodon tergisus
TCGCAAAGCGCATCGGGGAACAGAGAGAAAAACAGTTAATCAGTGAAGGAGAGATTCACTCTCTTTGTAAGCAAGCCCAAAGTACCTTCAGGCATTTTTCTGTCTCGAGTTGGAAACTTTATAGATAAAAACGGATCTGTCATGGCAAGGGATATCATCCAATTGCTTTAATCTCATACACACCAACACGTGCCTTACTACATTTGTCCAGCAAAACCTGAACCGGAATTAAGATTTGCTATGAGAAAAGATACCACTGGATGGTGCCATTATCCAACCGTGTGTTCCCTGGCACATAGCACGAGCCATTCATCAACCGAGTGAGCATCAGCACAAGGAGCTACCCAGGTATCGACACTCCTACCCAGCTGACTGCAAACGCAGTTTTCATATCTGCATTACACTTCATGTAGTACATTACTTTATATCTTACACAATGCAATCACAGCTTTGTCTTGAGCTCTACACATGTGGAACTAGGCATGGGATACATTTGCCCCAGTTAGTTACTGATGTCTATTACAGATGAAAAACCTGTAAAACCTTTCTCTCCACTATGGTGGTGCCTATAGCAATCCTGGCTACTCCAATACAATTATTTTTCAATGGACAGCATCAAAACAGCATTGTTTGCAAAACAAACCTTTAATCTCCGTTGGTCTGTTCAAATTGATCTAAAAACCAAAAAACTGAACGTATTCCCTGAGTACAGTGGAAAACTCATGATATACAGTACTTAGGCACCCTAGCCTTTTCACACAAATGTAGTCTTTCAAGTGTATTTTTTGTCTTCTGCATTAGTGTGTCAGTAGTAGTGTCAGTTTTTTTTAGATGTCAAAACATTCATTTTCTGAAAGAAGAACAAAGAATTCTGCCAGATGGTATGGTCTCCACAGAGCCCTGATCTCAACATCATCGAGGCGGTCTGTGATTACCTGGACAGACAGAAGCAAGGCAGACAGCCAAAAGTCTGCATTAGTACTATGGCAAATTCTCCAAGATCCTCGGAACAATCTACCTGCCGATTGTCTATTAAAACTGCACAACAGTATACCTAAGAGAACTGATGCGGTTTTAAGGGTGCTCACATCTAATATTGATTAACAATATTATTTTTTTACTGTTTACTGCCCTTTATAGCATTTATTTTATTTTGAGAAACTTTTCATTTCATAATTTTTGAAAGGATCTTTGCTTTACAAACTGTGCCTAAGACTTTGGCACAGTACTCTACTCAGTACTCAGAATAGCAAAACCACTGAAAAGATTCTCTCAGTTAAAAGCCTGTGAATATTCTCAGAGGCCATCAGTAGATGAGATACCAGGGGGTGATGGAGATCAAGGGGCGGGTATCAGGTCTGACACAGTTCTGACACAGTCAGCATTGATGGACTAATAGACTCCCTGAGGCACACGTTCTAAAGAGAGGAGTCGTTTGGGTTAGTGCTAGTACTGTACTCTAGCTACATAAGGCTGACGAACAGTGGTACCACATGGGCAGAAACTAAGTTATGGCACATGGACAGTGACAACTTTTGGAAAAAAAGAGGCCAAAAACGCATGTTTGGTGTCTAGATTTGTAACCTGAAAGAATGACAGGTTTCCACACAACATTTAGCAGATCATTGCACAGTTTTGGCACTATGCGGCTGAAGGCTCTCCCATCCGGTCTGGATTTGAACATTTTTTTGGGCAGTCAGACAGTCAGCTCCTAGTGGGTGGTAAAGTCACTGAGAATTATAGGGGATTAGCAGATCTCGTAATGGTTCAGGTGTAGGTCGATTCATAGCATTGTTCATAGTTACACTGAGATTTGTAATTATAGCTTTTGGAATTAGCACACCCATTAAAATCATATAATCTTTCACCCTTTCCTGGGCTCGGGAACTCGCCTGCTCTTATGGACACATACAGCTGTGTATTGACAGCACAGAGGTTTGAGATTACTCTATGAATGTGAAGAACATCTACAAGAGGAATTGGTGTTGTTGTATTTAAAGTCAAGTTGTAAAGGAGCAGATGCTGCGGAGAATATAAGAATATAATTCTCAACTTTCACTACTTCTGTGCTGTGAGTGGGGTAAGAACCTGACTGTTCTTGGCTGGTCAGAGACAGGGTGATGGGGTTTTCCGGTTACACCTTTTATTCGGCATGGTTACTATCCAACATTTTAAATAAATACAAGAAAACACACACTACCAACAACAAACATTGAAATAACAAAAAGCCCAAACCATCGATTTTACACGCTTTCCAACACCGAATTTTTCTCGTCTACCCTTCTTCTGAGATACTTTTATTGTTAAAAAAAATCCAAACACCTTATGGATCCTCAGTCCAACTTATAATCAGTCCAACTACACTCAGGTGCGCAACAGGGTCTTGAGTGTGTGTCTCCAGGCCGCGTGGCACACTGACTGAAAGGTTTCCTAGATTTTATTTTATTTTAGAAATGCAAGTTGTTGCAGAAAATGCTTTGGGCCTGTAATTACTTTTAAGATATTGGGAGACAGTTTAGGTATAACTTTAATGCTACGGTGGCATTTTTCAATGAACTGCTAATGTTTGTAAGCATGTTTAATATCTTTAATAAGGTCTTTAGAATGTAAGAATGTAAGATGCTCCACCAGTTTCATTGTGAAGAATTCAGAGGTAGTTTCACCCCCTTGGTGCTCAGCTGTGTAATTAATTAAACAATCAATTAGTCTTCGTATTTTGTCCTAACCGTAGCAGTCATAGCCTGGTTTGGCTAAGCCACCACCAAAGCCACCGGTAGCTATTTAATTTCAGTGTAAATCCCAGTTGTTTTAGCGTGCAGATGGCCTGAAAGCTTATTAAACAACAAAGGATGTGGGGGTTGGTATTTATTATATTATTTCCTTAGTTTAAAAATAAACTAAGAAAATATTCTTATAAAACTTAAATTGATTCATAAAAGCTGAATTCTGACCTTTCTGACCACTCCTCTCTGTGGCCTTAAATCAATCAGGAAGCGGATTCTGTTGTCCGTTTAAATTCAGCCTTAAGGTGTTCGATGAGGTTGAGGTCAGGTCTGAGCAGGACAGTCAAGTTCTTCCACACCGATCTCAAAAAACCATTTCTATATGGACCTTGCTTTGTCATGCTGAAACAGAAAAGGGCCTTCCCCAAATAGTTTCTACAAAAGTTTGGAGCACAGAATTTTTTCACAGAATTTCCCTTCACTGGAACCTAGCCCAAACCATGAGAGTGGCCCCATTATGTGAGTTTATATTAAACATATTAAATTTGGTTATTTTCACTATTAATTAGTATCATATTACTTATTCGGTCGTATTAAAACCATAGTGCTCCTTACCACCGATTCACTTTAACAAATGACAAAAAAAAGCAGTTTTGTTAAATTCATTTCGTAACTACTTTATGCATTGAACTTTTAAAGTTATCTGTAATCTCTCTGTTGTGTTTTACCTGTTGCATTGCTTTCCAGCGGTGCTCTGGAAATACCCCTGGATAATGGAGCCTGTTCAGAAAATAAATATAACAAATGCGTTTTCATTCGACAGGGATTTGTTTATGTCTCTCCTCCACACCACATCCCATCTTAGCCTTATCGTAGCCTTTTGGTTTTCATACCTCAGTTGACAGATGACACCTTTTCTTCTCGCAAATGCAAGCTTTCTCCAGAAGCCTGCTATGGGCTAATGGGATTTCCACCTGGGTGAACGCCCACCCACTCAAGCACAATCTCTGCAGATGTCGACCCTTGCTGATCCACAGCTCTGCCATCTCCCTGGAAACCGCCACTGCCCAACCCTCCCCTTTCCAATGCGCAGAACCCTGGGCTCGTTCACGCTAAACGCCACACCTGTCACCCAATGCCAGCAGGTTCTTCCTGCCCGACATCCAGAACATCTGCCCTGCTTCTGGTCCGGTGCTCTCCCGTCTGCACTGCTGCTAATGTACCTTACCCTGATGGCCCATAGCCACTCAGGAATACTGCCAGACATCCATGCCTCCCACACTCTTCTCTCCTCTTCACCACAGCTGCTAATTGTAACTTAGGAGCCCATTCACTCCTCTGGTGTTTGTCATCTGCATGTCCTGCCCCGTCCATCCGTGGCAAAGACCCAATGATAATTCCTGATCCCCTCTAATAATGGCTTGGGCTGCCAAATGCCACGTCATGCAGGGAAAGACTTTGGGTTGTAGATAGGTTCCCCCTTAGGCTCTCAGGGCTGTTTACCCTGAGGGAATGATTTTCTAAATCTACTGTGCCAGATGTCAGGGAAAGTGTATCAAAAGGACTGGTGCATGGGATTTCCCACACATTCCCAGAGGGTGAAAAATCACTATTAAGAGGTGATCCGTGCAGGGAGGTTCAGTCTGTGCGTCTGGCCTTTGATGCATATTTAGCAAAGTAGTAAATTTGCTGAGAACGGGAGGACGATGCATGAATTATGTTCATCAAAAATTCTGCAGAATTTACTTTTTTAAGTAGCATTAGCTTTAGGGCTCTATTACTCATGCGAATCTGAGTGTCGTCCACATTAGGAGCAAAGTGATGGGGCCCACTCTGCCAGATCGGGGCAGTCGTGATAGCAGCAAGGCAATGACACAGAGGACAAACGGCTGCGATAGAAAATGAAGGCGAGGGCCGTCATAGAGCGCTTCCAGGCTTGGCAAAGAGCGTGGTTCAGGCCCCTAAAAATGCCTCTCCCTTGAAGGAGAGGGCTCCTACTCTTAAATAACCATCAGTAGTAGAACCTACAACCAAGCCTGTAGCAGAGATCAGCCCCCATCCTCCCGTGCAGTTATCCAAAGCCCTTGGCTAAAACTTGACATGGTTGATTTATATCAGTTAGCCACGGGAGACACAATATTTGTATGGATGGCATCCCTTTCCACTTGCCCGAGGCACATACCCAATCCCGGTGGGCTTTTCCCCATGGGGAGCCACTGTAGTTCAGTCCTGATGGGACAGCTGTGTGAGCACACAGGGGGTGCAAAGAGAAACAGGGCTGCAGAATGACTTGCAGGGCTCGTGTTAACGTCAAAACAATTTAGCTTTTTTAAAATGAACAACTTTGCACAAGAAACCCTTAAAATATTAACTGAGCTGATGCTCAAATGTTCTCATAACGTTGTCAAAACATTGAAAGCGCTGACGTGATTTATCTCCACCTCGCCCTTTTACACTGCTGGATATTTACAGAGACAATTTAGGTTGAGTACCTCCTGAAGACTACAACATTATCTCCCTCCAGGGACATAAACTGAAAACCTTCTGGTTCAGACTCCAGTACATAAATAACTTTACCAATCTGTGCTTTACACTAAATATTATTGTATAGGGATATTGTGAAAGTGCTGAAATTCAACTGGGGGCCGACTGTCCCTCTCCATAGATCACACATCTGGGTGGCCAATCGAAAGTACATCACAAAATCCAGATGCTGATACTTTGATATTGCTTTGAACATGTGGCAAGACCTTTAACACAGGAGCACCGTATCGTCAGTGATGTGGGACTGCATTCCGTGGTCCCTAATAACAGGATGGGGGATTCTATGGTTTTAGGAATAGATGATGAGGACCGGATGAGGAGAAGGTATGTTGGAATGTCTAAGCATTGTGTTTTGTGTAATACCTTTTGTTCAAAAGCCAGAAAGTGGTAAACAAAGTCAGATGCCATTAGCTTTTATAAACCCCCACTAATACCAGTAATTCTCTTTTCCTTCTACAGTGTCCCTCCACATTTTCACATTTGCCATTTAGCAGAGGCTGTCTTCTCAAGGTTGATGAGATTAGTGCCGCCGGTAAGGTTTGCACTGCCAGTGTTGGTCCTTTTGGCTGGTTGATAATGTCAGCATGTATAGACTGCGGCTTCAAACCCAGCATTGATTTCATTCTGAACAATTCCCAGACAACGATATTGTGTTTGCTGGATGATTTGTGCTCAAGAGTTAAGAAATCCCACAATGCTGTTGTCTCCTAGTGTCGATATGATTAACACGAGTTAGAAAGGTAGAGATAGACTGAGGGCCAGATGCAATAAGCAGCTGACCAGAAAGATAGTTGGATAATGCGCAAATTTTCTCATAACGTTGTCGAAAGTGCTGACTTCGCGTGATTTATCTCCACCTTGCCGTTTTACACTGTTGGATATTTACAGAAATTTAGGTTTAGGTTAAGTACCTCTGTTGCTGGTAAGGAAACCCAAGTTTTCTGTGTGGGGGTTGTCAGGAAAATTCAGGTCAGGAGACCAGGTCAGGAGGCTGTAGAGCTGGACTCCAAAATGTGTTGCCTTGAAGTGAATTATTCCCATCTGGGGAAACGGTAGTTTAGTTAGGCCATTGTTACCACTGCTTTTTCAATGGATTTTTGGCCTAAAATGGCAAATTTCTTACTCTAAAAGTAAAGATTTCACAAGTTTGGGATAAACATAATGGCTAACTAATGGAAGCTTCCATCAGCATGGAAAAGCAGTAAACATCGGTACTGCATTCTGTATGAGTGGGCTGAGCCTAGTATGGCTGAGAGTTTAGTGCCCTGTTGCCTTGCAGGCACTGGTGGACAAAGGGTGCCAGCAGCCAAACAAACACAGCAAAATTAGAGGGAGGTTTGGCTTCAGCCCATCAGCCTGGTGTCTTGAATCTTTTTATTTTTTTCCCTGTGCCCTCGCTCTGTTAGGATGCTATTGGCTGAAGCACCTGCTTTTATTTCATTTATAACCTGACTCTGCGGTCACTCTCCCCTTTGCCATGGGTAGCCAGATGTGGACCGGGTTGCAGGGCATCTGGCAGATTGGTGGGAGGGCTGAGGGCTGACACCACGGCAGAGTACTGCTCTCCCTACATGTTGCATACCTCCGGCTATTAGCTGGGACATTTGACTAATATTCACCTTTTTCATGTCCTGTGTGTCCATCACGATGATGTTGTGAGGCTGTAGAGGTCAGACACCGCAGACCACGACATCCTCCGAGCCGGTGAGGGGGTCACATGGGCGTCCCGTGACAAAGACGGTGAGCCCACCCCCATCCACTTCCTGCACTCCCAGTTCCTGATTCAGAGCAGGCCATTTGTGAAGGCCATTTTGCTTGGTGGGTGCCGTTCAATCATTCCTTTATGGGATGTTTTGTTTAGGGAAGTGGAATCAAACACTAAACTAAATGTGTTATTCTTTAGCAGCATAGCGCTTCTGTGATTTAAAGGGTCCTGACTCAGTCTTTTTGCATCCATTTAATCCTAATGGGTAGAGGGTGGGCTTCAGGTGTTCTTACTGTTTCTTCCCAGACGTTCAGCAATGGATGATTTTATCCAATGCGACTTACAGAGCTTACATTTCTACGTTCTTCCATTTATACAGCTGGATATTTTACTGAAGCAATTCAGGTTAAGTACCTTGCTCAAGAGTACAACAGCTGGGGATGGACTTGAACCGGCAACCTTTCAGTTCCAAACCTGCCATCCACTACACCACCAGCTGCCCTTTATAGTCATTTATTGTTATTTATTGCACATGCTTTGTCCTTTGACCCTATACAAGGACATTTTAAATGGTGGTTTATTGACCTTCCTAACATATGTAAAGTCGACCATATGAATGAAACAATTTTTTTTTAAAATAAAAAACATTGCAAAATATTGTTTGCAGAAATCCACATGTAAAGAGATATCAGAGAAATTAGATAAAGAACTTGTCCCTGACTTGAAATACTTGAATATACACATTCAATCTAAAGTTTGTGTTTTCCTTTTGGGTCAGTTAAAGGGCTTGACCTGAAGTGATCACCATACTGTTGGTTTGGTTTGGGATTGATCTCTAAAATCAAGATGGCAATCTTCATGAACGATTTAATTAATTAGTCGTTACCCTACTATTACTGCTTTGTTTGTATCTGTTCAGCAGTCGTTTCTTTAGAGCTTATGCCTGGACCCCTTGGGATTGCCCATTCAGTGCGTATGGGCTGTGCAGAGGAAGTGTGTCTAATGTAAAATCTATCCTAAAATAGAATCTATTCTAAAGGTTCTCCCCAGTCCCCATGTCTGAACCAGCTAAATGCATTTCAAATTTAAATCCTATTGCTGTACCATCATTTTGTTCCTTATCACAAAATGTTAATAACTGTTTTCTAAAACTATGCCGATCATGTCCGTTGCTTCTGCTGTTGGTCTGTATACACGCCGTATGGCTCGTCATGGCAACAAAAACACACGCCAAGGATTAAGTAATGCAACTCTTATCGAGGGCAACTGCGTGAAAACGGAGACATTTCAATTATAATTTACAAGGAAAAGGGTATTTCTCCAAGAGATGGCTGTGTCAGTCCAACAATGTCCAATTAAAAAAGGGAAGGTTTCCATTATTACAGTACCACATTCAAAACAGGAGTGAGGCGTGCACCTCCGGGCTAAAGGTGGCAGCCCGTCAACCGTGAAACGAGTGTACATATCACGCTGTCTATTTCCCCTGCCAAGAATAATTTCATTCTGCGGCTGCCTCGCCGCTCTATTTTACCGAACAGAGGAAGACGCATTCGGTTAATAAAAAAAACCAAACGAAACAAAAGAAAACGAACAAACAAACAAAAATGCAGTCATCAAGGGGACCGTGATATTTTCTGATGCCACGAGTAAAACAGCAGTGGGCTGTATATGAGCTGCCAAGTAAGTGGTTTAGGATTTTGGATAGATGATAATCTTCATTAACCATTGCCCAAGTAAATTACATCCAAAACAATTGGTAAGAGGACAGGCCTCAGGACAAAGAAACCCAGATTTGTGTGTTTTAAAGAACTGCATGCCGTTGAGAGTTAGCGCTGGTGTTGCTGTGTAACACTGTGGAAATGAACAGTTTATGCAAAAGGAAAAAAATGTCCGAGGTCAAAACTGTGACCTAGTTCAATCCTTGTGGGAGGCAAGCATCTTCTACATTGGCAGTTTCTTCCTAAAGAAGCCCAAAATGGGGGAATACATGAATATAGATGGAATGCTTTCTGACCCAACTCACAAATCGATGGAAAACAAAATGAGCTTCAATGAATTAAAAAAATGTTAAACTTTATTTGACCTCTATTGGGGAATGTAGAAAACCACAAAAAAACTAAATAAAAAACTAAAAACAATACCATTTCTCAAAATCATTTCTCAGCAGTACAGAAACTGTCGCGTATTTGGACTGATTTGGACCGACCAGCACTTTTGTGATATACACAGTGTAATGACGGGCTAGTTCCTTGTATTGAAACCAATGTGGAAAGAAATTGCATAGCCTCCTATGACAGTTCAGTGCTTCGTGAAAAAAAAAAAAAAACACTACTGGATGAATGGTAATAGTCATTGTCTTCTCCTTGTTTCCTGGTCTTCTCCTTGTGTCAAGGTTTACTCCTTTTGTCCTGGTCTTCTCCTTGTGTCATTGTATAAACAAACACATTTTACTGCCCCCCCCCCCCCAGTGAAGGCGACTTGGTAACATTGCTCTTGGTGGTTTTAAGGTACATTTAAAGGGCAAGCGCTGGAGTAAAACAGCTGAATCAGTTTGACACGATGGCGCAGAAACTGGACACGATTTAACCAGGAACATGGCCCGTGTTACAGCCAGTGAATTTATACTCGCTGCGGGGGAAGCAGAAATAGGCCCGGCCTCTGTCTTGGTCCATGCATTAACATGCCCTGTCTCAGATGGAGAGAGACAGAGGGCAACGCAAAGCACATGTGGTGCTCTGGCTCCAGAGCAACCCTGGCCATCACTTTAGTTTCAGCCTACGAAGCTCCTCTCGTTGAGGATCGATCCAGCTGTTAGCTCGATGTGGGGTAATGGATCTGACATCCACTGGCATTCCATGCTGGAGAAGTTTGGAACAAATCTGCACCGTTTGTCAGTGAAAATGGCATTTTTAAAACCTGCATGCTTGTCTTTTAATGGTTATTGTCAATATTAATTGATGATGTCTTATTGGTACAGATCATTATTCCTAGTGATCCCAATTAATGATTTTGAATCGTCTCAGCAAAAGAACAACATCCAAGCACATGAGGTTTACTTACAACAACATGTTTGTCACAAAATCTCTGAGAAGCGGAAGTCGGACTGTGCCAGAAAGTTGGATAAATCAGTTGTCACTGAACAGCTCAAACCTAACTAACAAGACGGTTGGGCAAAAATCAGCGTGCACTGGGGGACCCAAGGACCAGGTTTGAGAACCACTGACATACAGAATATTTCCGAATAACAGGAGGATTGGAGCACCTTCTAATTTTCAGCAGTCATGTCTGATGTTTCCCCTCTACTATGTGTGGTTGTTTTTAATACCGGAGGTGAATATATCAGCTATCTTCTCTTCTTCTTCAATAATAGGTTCTGCTGTAAAAGTAAAAGTTAGAATTGTCTGTACATTTGTTAAAGGGGATCTTGGAGACATCTCTCGGTACATGAGAGTATATTAAAAGGAAGAACCGTTAATTGTACTGCGGGCCCACCAACATGCATACTGCAGCGCTGCTTCTCACTAAAGTGTTATTGACTATGTCATAACTTTGATGCTTAAAGCAGGCCCAGATTATTCACTGTAGCAGGTTATGACTCCGACAAGCTGTGCAGACAAATGAGATGGCATTTGAATTTTCATCAGGCTTCTCTCCACCCTCGTCTCACATGGCTGCTTAATGGGAAAGCCCAGGGGCTCATTCAATATTCGTTTAGCTAAATCATTGAGTGGAACACCGCTGTTACGCTGAGTTATGATGGTCAACGATCAGATGATATTCGGGTCATAAACACACATGCTGCCATGCAAGCACATGCCCTCACAGACGCACGCACACACAAACGCACACGCACGCGCTGCCATATAAATGCATGCCCGCACAGACAGATGCACGCACACACAAACGGACACACACGCACACACACACACACATGCACACACGCACACACACACACACACGCACACACAAACACACACACAAACGCACACACACACACACAAACGCACACACGCACACACACACTGCCATACAAATGCACACTCGTACAGATGCACGCACACACTGCCATACAAACGCATGCTCGTACAGACGCACGCATGCACACACACTCTGCCATACAAATGCACACTCGTACAGACGCATGCACGCACACACACACACACACTGCCATACAAACGCACACTCGTACAGAGGCACGCACGCACACACACGCTGCCATACAAACGCACACTCGTACAGACGCACACACGCACTGCCATACAAACGCACGCTCGTACAGACGCACGCACACACACACGCTGCCATACAAATTTTATTTGTGTGTGTAATGTTATAGTTTGTTCCAGGTAATGCCTGCCAACCAAATTCATCCTAAATTCAAAGAACAATAGGCAAAGACAATTAGTTTCCATTTGAAACTTTGCTATGGTTTGTCAGTGGCAAATTAAGCCAATTAAATACAACCCCAAGGAGCCTGGTACATCTGGAATAAATAAATAAATAAATAAATAAATAAATAAATAAATACATAACTCGGAGATTAGAGCAAAGCGCGAAGAAGTTCACTCAAAATGATGCAAGCGGAAGAAAGTCTCAAAAACATGCTCTGGTAGAGATGAAGCGCAGAAATAATTGCAGCGTTGTCCCTGAGTGTGCTCGCATTTGACAGCCTGAGACGGATTGAGCTGTTCGTTTGGGTTCAACATGAACAGCGCAGGTTCTACGACACCAAAGAGGTGATGTACTCTCAAAGCTGGTGTGGTTCTACATTTCCATTGCACTCGTGTTTTACTCTGAGCAAGGCGATGGCCTTACTGCTGATGAGCCACATAAAGAAAAAAGCAGTGAAATTAAATATATTCCACTGCTTATAACAATGACCCTTACATTTTCTGTAAATTCTTTCCCAAATCAGTGTTGCAGAGAGCTGGAACACAGCCGGCACATAGCCGAGACTTGAGGGATGGACACAGGACACCACCCAGTCCATCACACACAGACACACACTTTCGGTCAGCATTACTCCTAACTGCCTTCACACAGTGTGAGGAAATCAGAGAACCCAGAGAGAACCCACATGAACATGGGGAGAATTTGCATGCTCCACACAGACAGTGACCTGAGCCGTGTGATCGAACACAAAATTATGCCCTACAGTAACAGTGTCCTACTACGTTCATTGATGGAAAATTTTGTCAGTTGAACAATTTCCTTATGTCCTTTGGACTGCCTGATGTGACTGAAATGTGGAACTTTCAATTTTGAGTGAAAGCGAGTATTGTGCAATGCTGTTTCCGACGGCCTCTCGCTCACACGCTCGTCTGCTCTGGGCCCAGTTTCGGGCGATCCAAAGTCCAGCTACTTTAGGGTCACACAACTGTGACACTGTGCCTTGCAGAAATCGATTGGCTAAATTAGCAAAACCCAATCTTATTCAGAAAAGTTCAGGGGTTAGTCAGCGCTGCGTTCTAAGAGTCATATCGGCCATGCCAGAGAGCCCCAACTCCTGCATAATTTGCCTCAGAAAGACGCAACATTGTGGTGAGAGCATTAGCATCTATCTCAGCCAGTGAACGATTGCCCCCCTCCTGCCCTCCCCCACTGAAGTCCCCCAATAAGGGATCTACAATAGGTTTCATGTTCTGGGAGCGTCCCCGAGTGCGAGCACTGAATCAAGAATTCCATTTCCACGGAGCGACGGGGGCGAGCTCCAGGGAAATGCCAAGCTGACTGGGCTGCTATGGCAGAACTGATGCCAATCTGATTTTGTGGGTGACTGAACACAGAGCATTGAAACGGCCTGCATGCATTTGCTTTGCCAGCAGGGGTCAGCGTATGTCTAGAAATGCGTCCTCGGAGAAGACGCCACAAAGAAGGAAGAAAATGACAGAAAGGACTTTTGAGATTGAGCGTCATAGTCTCATTTAACAGGGAAAAATAAACAAAAAAGATTCCCTATAACATTGTTGAACTGAACAGGAGAACGAGAGTGAGTTGTTTGGGAAGAATGGGAGGCATTTGTGTAATTATCCGGACTGGTAGAAGAGACAGAAACCTTGGACTCCTCATCAATCTTTCAGGATTCCTCCATGTTCCCGTGGTTACCCTCCTCCGACTCCTTTTCACCGTCGTCCTCTATGCTCACCCTTCAATCTCTCTCTCTCTCTCTCTTTCTCCTCACACCCGCGGTGTCTGTCCAGGCGGTGAGGAAGAGAAAAGGGTTGAGACGCATTAAAGATGAATGGACCCGGTCCCCCATCCTGCAATGTGAAGTTTATCCAGGTGGATCAGCTTTTATTCTTCCCCAGTCTCCTCCTTCCCCTCCCTCTCAGCTGGAGCACCAGCTCTTCAGTCCAACAGAATCGTCCACCCGGCTCCATCACCAGTAAGTTGTGTGGACTACCTGTGCGTTAGACTTTGCCTGAGCAGCATCCCAAACTTTCCTCCCCTGCATACATAGGCTTTAGAAGAACTTTCTAAATTGAATTGCATGAGTCAGTGGCACAAAGGCCTGATGAGCTAGGGTTCAAACCTGTGAAGCCCTTGGTTTCATTGCTTTTTGGAGCTGGTTTCATTCGGATCCTTCCAGAAGCTGACACAGGGTGAAGGAAAAGCATTTCTCTAAAGAAACACAGTGAAAAAGAGACCATAAAAAGAGACATGCCTGTGAGTGAACCCCACTTGCATTAAAATTGTATCCAAATGTTCTGGTGTTGCTGTAAGTGAACATCTTTCCATAAAAATTGTATCCCTGTGAACCAGCGCTACCGTAAGCCATCTCAAATTCTATTAAAGTTGTATTCAAATGTACCGGTGCTTCTGTGAACGGAACCCGGCCCCGACCAGCGTGCCGTGCTTGGCGACTCAGCCACATGTCGCTGAGTGTCTTTGCGGCTTGGCTGAGCCTGACTCCCGCAACACGTTAAAGCCGTGCGTGCCTTACTTTCGGGGTCAGGCTCCACGCCGGCTGTCTGAGGGTAGTAAAAAAAGCACCACATTCACATGTGAGCTGTTGATTTCAAAGGCAATTCTCTCAGCCATTAATAAAAAACTGTAGAATCAGCGATGGGAAGGTCACCTTCAAGAGCCCTTGAGCACAAAGGAGTTATGACTTTATTCCCGGGATGCTGTTAATCGCAGCGAGCTAATGTTTTTGCATGTTCTCTCCCACTAAAAGCAAATGAAGTAACCACTTTGGTTTTCACTCCGGCAGTCAGATCTTGTCAAGTCCAGGTCTGCTGCAAGCCATTTTGAAAACAGTGTGCAGATCTGAATATTTTTGTAATTTGCACTCATCAGTTTAAATATCTGTCTCATAACACTGTGGCTCACAGTCCGTTGAGGACACGCCCACAGGCAGGCTTGAACCAATAAGGAGCCCTGTGGACATGTCCACCATTAAAAAGAAACAGAATTATTTCAGTTTTTTATGAGATTTTTGTTTGTTTCTAGTTTCAATTTGTCTGAAAAGTGAATTATTTGTATTACTTTCTGAAATAGTCTTTCTTTTCTGTGTATTGGTGTGGTTTATTTTAAAATTTAAAGATTTTTTCCTGTGAGGAGTTATTATGCTTGATTTCTATTTTAACTCAAATAAAAAATAAAGGCCCAGTTCCCTGTGTCTGGTCATTCCCAGACTTAAACAATTTATGATGTTATCACAAAAACAATATAATATTGCAATATAATTTTTATAATATTATTTACATTAAATTACTCAATATTGGGGAAACTTCCAACAGTCAACCAAAGGCTTGAAAATATCCCATTACGTTCAAACACCTTCCTGTATATAATAGATTTGATATCAAATCAGTGGAATAGATCATGTTCCATACGGCCATTATATTATTTTGGAAAGTGATAATAATGTATTTGAATATTAATGCTGTTGTTACACTATATGCTGAATCATTTGCTGCTGCCTTCAACTGATTGATATATGACTTCATTGTGTATTTGATTCAATTTCATTTTGACGTGCAATAACATTGTTGTTATTGTCGCTGGACACCAGAGGGCACCTTAATACGAACTTCATTTTCCTTATCACTGTCGTTAATGAACCAAGGTCGTTCACTTAAAGCAGAGACCATCGAGGAACAGTCCTTCTACCTCTCTGTGTTTTACCACAGCATATTTAAATCATGGACCGTACTGGACCTGCCACCCAAAACGCCATGGCATGATGAAACCTATGACCAAACACCTCCTCCCCACTCCGGTCTCGCTCATAACTCCTCCTCCTGTGAGGCTGGGAAAAGTGGCGCTATGTCTCCCTCAAGTCTCCCGCCAGTCGATATATTCACACTGATACACAGTAAATTATGTCATCTGTTATTGCCGAAGATTGGCAGTCAGTCTTGTTGTGTGCCCTGTTTAATATTCCTGGAGAAGAACCAGATTTATTGACAATCTGCTAATTTAGATGACTTAAGCAATGTAATTAATTGTCAATGGCCTCGGCTGAGTAAATAAATCCCCACTGTTGTAGACCATTGCTGCACTGAGTTGATAACTTTCCTGGTGTGGATTTTGTATTTTCCCTTTGTCCTCTATGAGTAAACATGTTAGATTTTTATAGACTTCAGGACAATGGAGACTGCTTATGGTAAATACCAAAGTAGTTCCGATGATGTTCCACTAAGAAGGCAGCTGTGAGTGTTGAAATCTGGCCCTTGTTAATAGCGTGGCGTTAGAATATGTTCTAAGCTTAGTTGCATTTTGGTTTAACAAGTTAAAGCCAGCTGAGAGCAACGCATGCAGCCAGATTTAGTGCAGGCACCAGTTTATTCACCGGGCTGCTGCGTGAACTCCCAGTGGTCCTGCTTCCTGCCCTGATTACAGCCGCCGGGGAGTGCACTTGAGGAGGTCGTGGCCAAGTGCCGTGCACCAGACTGGACTGGCAGCCGTTCTCCCACGCAGAGGTCCTCCACCGTCTCCGCTTGCAAGCGCTGGGAGGGCCCTTCCATTAAGCTCCAACGCTGGCTTCTCCTCAGTCCTTGCGCTTAATAAAAGCTGCTGAATTATGTGGATATAAAGAGAAGCAGGCTCCTAAAGATGGGACAATCCATGAATCTCTCTGTGTTTTACCACAGTGCACTAAGCAACAGTAATCAAATCTCATTGCCAAAAAACCAGACTTTCACCTTTTTTCACAACTGAATACATATCGAAATCAGGGTAAGTGCTCACTTCTCAGAAAATGGAGATCAGCAGAGCCTTTGCTGGGATTTGAACCAGCAATCTCTGGGTCACAAGTTATTCACTCAACACCTGTCACCACAAACCACACGGTTGCAAACATTAAACGTCCCCGGGCAGGTCCAGCTACACATGGTGAATCCCCTCCCACGCATCTGTCTTCATCCAGGTCCCTCGACTGCCTTACAAAGGATATAGGAGTACAGTACAGTAATGATCACTACAAACGTATCAGATACCCCTAGGGCGGTGCTGAAAACATATTTCCTTTGGCGGAACGTATTACTGAAAGTTGTTATTCCTTTGGAAAAGGCCGAAGTGCTCTAAGGGAAAGAACTGCTTTCCCTATGACTCGAGGAAAAGCTGCACATTTAGATATGAAGAGATGGACTGCACTATTTTGTGGACGATGAATAATTAAACCCGGCATCACAAAATCTCGGCCCAGCTGTGCCACGGATCTGGGGTGAAAGAAGTGAACCGGAGAACATTCATTTTCCTCAATCAGTGTCCTCTGCCGTTCTGCCACTGATGGCTCTCGTAAGAACCTCATTTCCTGCGCCTGATGTTTCTGCCTAGCCCCAGAAATGACTTTTCACAAAAGGGAGTTCCTGGTGCCATGACAACAGGGAACCGTCCAAATCCAATTAAGTGTAACTTCCTCCCACTTCAGTGGGGCCGATAATAAACTTCTACTTTTCCCCACTCTCTGTTGCACGTCAAACCGGGTGTACTCATTTATAGAAAGACTTCATACGGTTTGCCTCTTGAAAATAATGCCTGCGCGTGATTCATATCACAACACCAGTTAAGTCAGAATAAAACAGACAAATCTCTGTTAAAAAGCTACTGTAGCAAACACATGAATGCATAATACTCTGAACCTGGTGGCTGCCTAATTATTTGGCAAAATGACAAGCAGCTGCTAACTGGAGAAGGCGAGAGAACTTGCTCTGTGGAGTGAAATGTACACAAGCATGGGAGAAAAATAGGGCTGGGTCTCACTGATTTGGAAGCAAGGATGATCAGATAAAGGAATAAAAATGCTGGCCAGTGAGTTTCAACGCTTGGGCAAGAATCTCACTATCTCAAACCAAATAATCTCATCTATTCCTCCAGATAACTTACAGCAGAAATCATGTTGGAATTATGCACAGAAACATTGCAGTCATGTAAATGTTTCTCATGTGAAAAATCCACAGTCTTGTTTACAACCGTGTGCACAATGTGTTCATAAAATGTAGTAGAAAAATACATATTTTGATATGTATATATATATATAACTGAATTTTAATGCAATATGTGAGCAAAGATTTATATTTTCAAGACCAAAAATGCTATGACCAGTAGCAATTAAATTTAAATCCAAGCATGATCCCAGATTTAACAGCTCCCAAAAATTGTATGTAAACCAAATACCAAGAATCCAAACTTGTTTCCTCCTAGCAAGTAATAGTATCCCCGTTTCTAAACTATGAAAAGTTTGATTAAAAACACTATTTAGCATTGAAAGCCTTTGCACAGGCCTTATGAAGTGATTTATTTATTTTTTATCAGGAAGAAAAAACGAATAATGGCCATTCTTCCACATCCTGGTGATTGGATCTTAATCGGTTTTATTAAATGGATCAGCGTATGCAGACTTCCAGCGTACCAGTGTAAGCACTTAACAGAGGTGGCTTATCGCTCCGTCCCCTTGGAAACCATCTTTTCCATTTGCAACAGTCTTGCTGGGGATTTTGGAAAGGAGACAGAAGAGATAGGAAGTGTCACGTAGCATCGTCCCACCGAGGACCTTCGTACGAGACGATGGACCGTGACACGAAGTACAAAACTGGGGCCGATGTTCTTGATTGTTCTGAAAGGGAACAGGATTCTCCACTGAACTGTTTTTACATCCATTTGCTTGTCTGCGGTTTTGCTCTGTGCTGAGGCCGAAGCAAGCCCCTGGTCCTCTCATTTTGCTCTGTGCTGAGGCCGAAGCAAGCCTGTGGTCCTCTCATTTTGCTCTGTGCTGAGGCTGAACAAGGCCCTGGTCCTCTCATCTTTGCTCTGTGCTGAGGCCGAAGCAATTCCTTGGTCCTCTCATTTTGCTCTGTGCTGAGACTGAAGCAAGCCCCATGTCCTCTCATTTTGCTCTGTGCTGAGACTGAAGCAACACCCTGGTCCTCTCATTTTTGAAAGCCTGCTGAGAGCAACACCTGCAGCCAGATGTAGTGCGGGCAGAGGCGGAACCAGTTTATCCACCAGGATGCTGCGTGAACTCCAATTGGTCCTGCTTCCTGCCCTGATTACAGCTGGAAGTGCGCTTTAGGAGGTTGTGGCCAGGGGAACAAGTGCCTTGCACCAGACTGGACTGGCAGCCGCTCTGCCTGTGTATCTACTGGCAGATGGGTTTGAGTGTTACTTTGGTATTTAACAACGGCAGAAAGAAATCAGAGAAGGCCTGAGGAAAGATAGGGTTAGAAACTGGGAGTTGTGTGTCCTATGTGTGCTTGGCTAATGAAGCAGGTATTATCCAAAATGGGTGGCCCTGGAGCCTCATCTGTTATGGCTGCTTCGTGTTCACTAGCAGCCCCTAATGAGATGCTCGAAATAGGTTAGCTTCCCGGTCTCGGGCCCCCTTCCCGTTTTAACCATCTCTCCACAAGGCATGAAGCCAACCTGAGAGCCGGTATCAGGTGGCGTTGATGCGCTCTGAAATTCCCGGGTAGCGCTCCTTCGCCAGCCCGCACCCCGCGAGGACAGGTGCCTAGAGCATTTTCTCCCTCCCACAACCTCCTGCCCACTCTCCGCCTCTCTTCCCCTCGAATCAGACGAACGAGCCCTGGTGCCGGCTGCGCACACACCACACTCTTCCAACAGACGCAGCTTAGAACTGATAACAATGAGATCTTCTGCCGCATTAGCAAATCTCCATAATGGTATAACCAGCATAATCCTTGACCCTGTGCTGTGTGGAATGATAGTTTATGAAAAGTCAATTTTCAATTCCCTCCATTAAATCCACCAGAGCTAAAGGGCATATTTTATTTCACTTTTTCCCCACCAACCCTGCTAATCCTTTTTCCGCTTTAAAAAACCATATGATAACTTGTAAATAAGGAAGCGAGAGTCAGGGTATAAACGTATATGCATTCAGAGTCAGGCAGTGTCAGAGCCCAATGTCTTCAGCATGCTGTCACTCTGGTCAACTCAGACCTGCACACCGAGGGCTCGACTTGTACTGGCACTGCAAGGTTCAGTTGGAACAAGCAGCCGGCTCCACTGGAGACAGGCGAAGGAAATCGTTTTGTCAGCACCCCGGTTTCCCTTACCTGCGACTCCACTCTCATTGTGTGCGATTATTATTTTTAAAAAGCCTTTTTAAAATTTATTTTGGCACATTTTGGAACCACACCCACCCCAACTGCACATGCCTGGAAAGGAGAGCCGAGGAGGCAACATGTTGAGAAACAACGTGCTCTTACCTCCACACTGTGGTGGGTGTTTGCTTTCCCCCCCTCTTTTGCCCTCCACTCAGCGACGCGGGCTTGGCAGAGAGTAAACGCTGACTCGACGTTGGTAATAAATTGTGAAATGAATCAAAAGACGCGGAGAGCACACTTGATAAAATCCGCCGACAATTGAATGATAAATTTGCAGGCCTCGCCTGGGTGTGCTGCGGGTTGCCTGGAGGTTACTGTTGTGTACTTTATCCTCGCTGGGCCATTCATCACACCCCGCATGCCGGTGGGCAGAACCCAAGGAGAGTGTCGGCTCCCTCTGGCGACGGATCCAGTCATTCTGTGCCTCTCAACTGGTTGCAGCTAGGTCAGGGAGCTAAATTATCATGCATTTTCCAAGATAATGCCCCTATCTGACCACTTGTCCTGTCTTCCCATACATCTCAGAAGTCGTTAAAAAACCCCACAGCGACAGGAAGACCTTAAATGATCATATCTAGCACTTCTGGCTTTGTCCTAGCCCTGTCACGGGCACAGGTTGTTTAAGTACACAAACACAGACACAGACGTAAGGTAGCAGAGGGTTGTGGGAAAACATAGACTTAATTAAACAAACTAAACAAACCATGGTACCAAAAACGTGAAGAACAAACAAAACAAATATTCTAAATAAACTTGATCTTCCCACACCACACCACACCACACTACACTACACTACACTAACAAGAAAACAAACTGACTCACGAGGAAACTACTTTAAGAACAATTTAAATAAGAATAATATCCAGTTGAGCATCTGAGGTGGAGAAAATGAAGGATATAAGACCAAAACAGAAGAACAGCCCCTACTAGCAGAATAACGACTGTAATGAGGTGCATCTACATAGAGATGGCCGCTGATGGCCGGCATTGATTACTCATCCTGCAATCTTGATTTACATGTGAGTGAAGCATTGGTGGGATGTACCGGTTAAGTGTAGTGATCTGAGGGTGCGGTGGTGGTTGTAGAACTCCCCGAGCAGCGGTATGGAGCTCTTTCCTTACTACTTTCAGGCTAAAATAAAGCCCTCCAACTTCCAAAGAAACATGCAAATCCAGGGATTACATATATCATCATTTGTCCCCTCTTTCAGGTGCCGCCCTGCTGGAAGGAACATGATATTTCTCTCACAGATAAATCCACCCCCAATGGAGAAATCAGTTTCCATTGTCGCCCACAGGTCAGTGTAGTAAGCAATGTTTACTCTCCAGCTACACATCGCACTTCCTACCACTGAACATTGGGCGTTTAATTGCCCTAGGAAACACTGAAAAATGCGATAATTCCCCCTCAATTATTGCTGTGTTTAACGTGCACCACAACGTCCTGGCAGCGCTTCCCTTCAAAGCCTATGTCAAGGCGTGTAATTCCTAACTACACCGATTCAGGAGAAAACCGTAACAAAGTTGACATGACACATTTTATATGGAGATCAAAGGCGCGGGCCTTTTGAGAGGGGCCTAATAGATCTTTGGTTCATAAATATTTGATCTGAGATAATAAATAAATAAATAAATAAATATGGCCTAGCCAAAGAGTCAGGCAGTTTTCCATCAAAATCACTTTGGACATTGCAATGCTTCAGTCAGGCTAAACTCCACATGTTTCAGATGAGAGACACTTGCTTACTTTTTTGTCCCCCGAAGCAGGGGATCGCTTTGAAGTCAGTGAATATCTGATGGTCCGTGGAGCTTAAGCACAGCACTGAAAACGGCACGCAGCCCGCGACACGCAGCCTTGGGGAGGTAGAAACATGATGTAGGCCCTCCAAAGGGACATCTCTGCTTTAATTACCCGCTGGCATATGGGTCACATCCAGCAGACAAGAGGTGAAGGGCCAAACTTATTTTGCATCATTCTTTTGCAAGGAACTCCTGAGCTCCAGATACCAGAGCCAGCTACAATACCCATGGAGTCAGAGAGGAACTAGACAGCTTTTTTAGTTTAGCGCCGGAGCCAGAACGAAGATTGGAACTGAGTGTGCTGGAGTTCTCTGAAGCTGATGTTGTGGAGTTCCTCTACTCTCTCCTCCGTTTAAAAATTCCTGCATTTTATGGTCTGACTCTATCTAGTCAGTGGGATGGGTGTACATACAAATGGGATTTATTCTAATCTAAAGGGTGCCGTGGAATAGGGATTCATGGGAATATACATGTGTGTGCTGGGTTGTCATTTTAGCCAAGGACAGGCCCAAAAAAGTATAAAAATTCTGTTTCTAAAAAATCCTGAAAATAGCTTGCGCCTAGAGACCCAGGAAAGTCCCTAGGATGAAAACCATTCTGTAAAAGATGTCTCTCCTTCAAATTTGTTCATGAGCCTATTTGACCTCAAACCTCAAATGGGGCACATCCACAGTATCGCTCAATTCTTAATGAGTTAAAGGGTATTACAAAGCTTATCCTTGTTGGTTGCAACTGGTTTGCATTAGCTTCCAGCTAGTCAACTGGAAAAATAAAAAACAAAAAACAAACCCTTTAGGTTTCAAACTAACTTTTAACTCTAGTAAAAACAAGTTTATATTGGCAAGCAATAACTATTGAAAACGTGTTAGGTCGACTAGCTAGCTGTTGTGGCTTAGTTAGCACTTGTTAGCTAATGTTAGCAGATAGCTAACCTTAGCTAGTCTTCCCATAACTTCTGGCTCAGTGGATGTCATCCTGCCTATCAGTGCCACACTTTCATAAGAATCCAAACTTGGAGAGTCACTTGCGATTTGTAAGCTTGCTTACAAAGTAACTTGAAAACCTTTCTACCTCTTGTACCCCATAAACTCCTTCCTCATCAATAGGTATGAATCCCTTTTGGCTGGCTACCTTGGGGAGCTGACTTTTTTAACATCCTGTTCATTTTGGTGTTTATGCGATCAGAATGTCTTTGTTCTATCCGTGAGTGCAAACCCCTTAGCTGGCTATCTTAGTGAACTCTGGACCCCTCTGAATAGATTTTTTCTTTTTAATCCTTAAAAATCTATAAGCTTTATCAAGCAACAAATACAATTTTGCACATGGCTCTGGAACTGGTTTAGCAGTGTGGAGCTAGCTGGAGGTAAAAGCAGTGTTGAGTGTGGAGCTAGCTGGAGGTAAAAGCAGTGTTGAGTGTGGAGATAGCTGGAGGTAAAAGCAGCCAGAGTTGAGTATGGAGATAGCTGGAGGTAAAAGCAATGTTGAGTGTGGAGATAGCTGGAGGTAAAAGCAGTGTTGAGTGTGGAGATAGCTGGAGGTAAAAGCAGCCAGAGTTGAGTATGGAGATAGCT
>JAOVYW010043110.1:0-25922 GCA_025775045.1 Hiodon tergisus
CATGTGAATTCCAGGTTGTAAGGCAACAAAACACGAAAAATGCAAAGGGGGGTGAATACTTTTGCAAGGCACTGTATCCGTATAAGCGTGATAATCCACTACAAGCAATGTGGTTATAGGAAAATAACTACTTTAAGGGTCTCCTCCTGAACAAATCATTCTTATCTCAGGCTTACTTCATTTAAACTTCTAGATCCCTTGATTTGTTGGCTTGACTGTATGGTCCTGATAGACTTGAGTTGAAAGGCACCTCTGATGTATGGACCCATTATTGCATGGTGGCGCATGTGACATGATTTCTTTCTGCCTTCCAGGGTTGATTTCAGATGAGAAGTGGGGTCCCCCTGTGCCTTTCTATGACTTCCTGTCTGTCATGGACCAGATGGCGCCAGACTTTGCCACTCAAAGAAGTCCCAATTTGAAGAGAAGTAGGAGGGAGGAGCAGGGTTCAGGCGAAGAGGGGAGTCCGGGCAGTACAACATCCCCAACTGACGACGAGCCGTGGCCCCTGCAGGAGTCTCCTGCACCTCATCCACACTCTGAACTCTAAGAATCCTCACATGTGCCAGTTTAACAATCATTATACGATCAACAAAATCTAGGGAAAAATTGTGTAGTGTGGAAGCTCCTTAACCGTTTCTGTTTTACTGACACTATTCTACTCTAGCTAGTTTCTTTTTCATTATGACCTATTTCTGTATGGATTTCATGTTTTATTGCTGCTGCTATCGTTAATGATGTGCTGCATCTGTTTTTCCAAAGGGAGGTCATCTTAGGAGAAGTACGATTCCACCATGGTTATGGTCTTCTTAAAACCATTCCATAGTTCTTACTGTAGCATGTAGCCGGGGGCCACACCCTCAAGCCCTGAGGAACTCCCTGAAGCCAAGTTGGGGGGGGTGTACACCTTGATGTGCACCTGAGTGTGGTTCCACTAATGGTTCCACAATTATAGAACTCAAGACCCAGCAAAGGCTGCATGAGTAGGTTGGTATACTGAGAACTCTGCTATTTTAAAAAGGCTGTGTTTTATTAGGTTTATTTTAGATTTACTATACCGTTATTGTTTTTTTGCATAGAGCCTTTATTGTTCCGTTATCATTTGATTAACTATTATTTATAATTATGCCAAATAAAAGGTGTACACTCTCTGTCTCTCTCTCTCTCTCTCTCTCTCTGTCTGACCGGGCACGCCTTGCATGGTGGCTTACAATATATACTGAGTAAACATAAACTCAGAAAATACACTATATGGACAAAAGTATTGGGCCACACCTCTTAATCATTGAATTCAGGTGTTTCATTCAGTCTCATTGCCACAGGTGTATAAAATTAAGCACCTAGCCATGCAGTCTGCCTTTACAAACATTTGTGAAAGAATAGGTCGTTCTAAAGAGCTCACTGAATTTGAGCATGGTACTGTAATAGGATGCCACCGTAACAAGTCAGTTTGTGAAATTTCTTCCCTCTTAGATATTCCATGATCAACTGTAAGGGGTATTTTTCCAAATTTGAAGGAACCACAGCAACTCCGCCACGAAGTGACAGACCACGTAAAATTACAGAGCGGGATTGCCGAGTGCTGAGGTGCATAGTGCGTAAAAGTCGCCAACGCTCTGCTGACTCAATAACTGAGTTCCAAACCTCCTCTGGCATTAACATCAGCACAAAAACTGCGCCAGGAGCTTCGTGGGATGGGTTTCCATGGTTGAGCAGTTGTATGCAAGCCTTAAATCACCAAGCACAATGCCAAGTGACGGATGGAGTGGTGTAAAGCACGCCGCCACTGGACTCTGGAGCAGTGGAAACGTGTTCTGTGGAGTGATGAATCACACTTCTCTATCTGTCAGTCTGATGGACGAGTCTGGGTTTGGTGAATTCCAGGAGAATGTTTCCTGCCTGACTGAATTGTGCCAACTGTAAAGTTGGTGGAGGAGGGATAATGCTATGGGGTTGTTTTTTCTGGGGTTGGCCTAGGCCCCTTAGTTCCACTGAAGGGAAATGTTAATGCCTCAGCCTACCAAGACATTTTGGAAAATTCTATGCTTCCAACTTTGTGGAAACAGTTTGGGGAAGGCCCTTTTCTGTTCCAGCATAACTGCGCCCCAGTGCACATGTTATGGATGAGTTTGGTGAGAAAGAACTTGACTGGCCCGCACAGATGGTATTTCAAAACTATAGAGGTACAAAACTGAACCCAAAAATAAATTCCGTTCTAAATGGGTTTAGCCTTAGTCTAGCCTTAGTGTGTAGTACAGGGACCCTGGCCAGCGGTGATAAGGAAGAGGTTATGGTTCATACAAACTTTCATGCTCCCACATGCACATTCACGCATTTCCTCCGACTGTCACTCGATGATAAGCAGTTAAGAGTTTTGCGAAGGCTTGCTCATTGAGAGGCGCTACGTAAAAAATTAGAAATTTGTCTGACACGAAAGGAGTTGGCAGTTTCTGGTCACTTCTGGGCTCCGTCTGCATCACATCAATGGCCAGAATTTAATAAGATCAACTCTGCATTAAAGCTAACATTTTTCCAAGGACTTTTGATGTCTTGTAATGTCTAAAAGATTACTGAGCTTACTTGCTACATGCCACATCTTTGTTTATATTATTTTTTGCACCTATTTTACAAACGTAATCATCTAATAGGTTTTCAGTCTGGAAACTATCAACTCTGTTGTGGGAACCACAATAATCCAGTAAATCCTTACGTATCTGGTACACATTCTCTAATACTGAAGTAGAAAACTTCCACAATTGACACCAGTTGGCCCTGGAGCTGTTGGAACTGTAGGAAATGGTGCTCATGTATTGTAGATATTGTATGTAGAGTTGCTGAATATTCCTCGTGGAATTCAGTCCAATTAATCTACTTTACTGTAAAAACCAGATATAAATCAGATATAGAAGTTCTGCATTTATAATGTAACTCTAGTTCAAAATAAACCACAGTCTGAATAAGCCTTGACTTCTATATGGTAATTATATCTTCTAAGGTCAGGTTTCTTTCATTAACTAACAGTGGTTTCCAACAGAGCCAGTGTATTTCCACAACATGAACTGCAGGGATGATTGGAGGCTATGAGAACGTCAAACAGGAACAAAATGGAACGCTATTTCTCAGAAAACCAATAACGGTCAAACCTCCTGGGGGGTTTTGTTTTATAAATCAGAAAAATATTACCCTTTCAAAGCTAGATATTTAGCTGAATCAATATTTATTAAATTAAAGTGGACCTTTTAATGTCTGATGATGAGAAACATCCTTGTGCATGAGCTTCTAAAATTGTGGTGTTGCGAATCAACAGTAGATGGAAAGCAACACACATAGTCACATAGTTAGGTGAAGCCACAAGGGAAAGTAAATATAGAAATGTGGTGTCAGACACAGGCGTGTTTTATTAATTGTGACATGAAAGGTCATCTCACATTCAAAGTCTGTAATTATTCACTCTGATCACTGCTGTTTTCCTGCTTTTTTCCCCCTGCTTTTTTTAAAGCCGGAAGGGCAATTCCCAGAAGTAACTCATTAGTATATATAAAATATATCTCCACTTAACAAAATTCTTTATATGTCCTTTTTTTTTTATTCTGGAAGAGGTGCAATTGTTTACTTAGGATTGTGATATTAGTGCAGTAAAAAATAGTGGACATTGTAACTTGAAGTTACAATGTTGATTGTAACTTGAGGCAGGTCTTTTTTTGCTTTTTGTGACTGAAGCATCTGCTTTTAGGGGCAATCTTAGTTGTGAACAAGTAAGCATTCTGATACAGGGAATGAAAGCAGGTCATCTTTTGCCTTTGTTATTCTAAATTCTTAAATAAACCTCCAAAAGTTTGTGGGAAAATGTTCTGAAGATCTTAATGGGGAATCAACAATAGTAGTAGAGGAAGGGACAGAAATATTTTGCTACATGGCTAGCTCAGTCAGTAAAGGCGCAGACTAAGCCCTTGAGCTGAATTTATTTGAGCTGGATTTCGCATGTTTAAATTCAGCTCATATAATTTGCCGATTGTGACCTGGAGAGCACAGCTGCCTCGCAAAATTGGCAGAGCTTTACCTGGAGCTGGGATGGTAGGAATTGGTTCCTCACCCTCCCTGTGTGATGGCAGGATTTGTGGGGATGAGCCAATATGCATTAACAAAATAGCAATTCTGAATTGGGAAAAAAACACTAAAATAACTGGTGAATCCAAAAAAATAAATATATGAAGTTTCTGAAAAGTGAATTTAAAAGATTTCTCATAGAGAGCTCTGACTCAGCTTAATTAAATCCACCATCCCTTTGTCTTTAAAATTGCTGGAACCAAAAAGTCTGTTATTTAAGCTGTAGACTTGGTAAATTTTCCTGTCTGTCATATTATCATCATCAGTTTGTGGTCACAGTGAACAGAAAATTAGCCCAAATATCTCCAAAATGAGACATTTATGGAGGGAAAAAAGGTTTGCGAAGGTGTTTTATCTGGCTCCCTCACTAGATAGTTTTTTCTGATTGAAATGTTTTTGTGCACTACTTTGAATGAAGTAGCACTGAGAAACAGAGTAAGGTATACTTAACAAGTGTGCTCTGCGCTTAACATCCTCAGATCGGTTCTCTTTCACGCTGGTGAAAATGAAGTGCTGAGAACACATCTATTTTCTCAAGTGTGCTGAGAGTACTTTCCATTCACATCACACATTTGTCTGGTAAAAAAAGTGTCCAGCACTTTTAAACTGGAAAGCACTTCAACCAATTTTATGTTTTCATGGGTATTTCCAAGCCGCTTTTCAAGAAAAGCTTCAGTTTCTTTCGTGGTTTGCCATACTGTTCCTTGCTTTCATTTGCCATGCTTCTACTTCCAGAAGTTTGGTACGCCTGACGTTTGCTTCTGAACTGAGAACCTTTTTCTTTCACACTGAAGCAAATATAAATAACTGTCCCTGGAGAGGACACAACCGCCCTAAGTGGTTTTGGTTTTCAGGTGCGAGTGTGTGTATGTTAGTGTGCGTTTATATTTTGGTGTTTCGGGGGGTAATATCCTCTGACAAATCAGATATGAGGGAAGTTTATCTGATCTCAGCCCTATGGCATTATTTTTTATTTGTAATCCGGGAAACACTAAGATTTTAGGTTTTTTGATTCTTACAGATAGGATTTTTGTAAGAAAGGTTTCAGGTGTTCTTCACAAAGCAGATTAAAACGTTAAACGTAAACACAGTAAAAACTGGTGGAATTGCATCTTGTAATGCTTTTAATATGCTTCCTCTGCTTGTGCTGTAGATATTCTACTCCGTTTGTCTTTGTTGGACGCAGCTTATCTCCTCTGCTGCCTCCATAAATGGTTATCATAAATGCAAACATGGCTTATGGCACGATTCGGTGTAAGAAAACAGGACAGATTGCAAAACGTATCACAAAAGACGTATGTTGAGAGAAGGAACTTGCTCAGCTGACCACATTATTTCCTGACTGCATAATATATTTGATTGCTGCAAAAAAATTAATGCAATGGGATACAATGAATAAGTTGATGGATAAGCAAAAATGTATAACTGAGAACCATTGAAAAGTATCCAGTGTTGAATTTTTACATGTAAGTCTTTTAAAACCCATATACGAATAAACTCAGCATGACATTTAAACATATTAGCACCGTTCATCGATAGTATTAGGTCAGTGTGCCTTAGAATGCAGAAATACCAACAAATAACAGAAGGCTGTGGCTTGGGTGACACCCAATTCTTATGTACATGAGACATATTTACTGTATCTACTTTTATATAACTAACCCTACTACTACTTTAACTCACATCTGAATCAAGCCCTTAGATATATTTAGAAGACCTGCTCCTAATTAAACCAAGTTTCACAGTTCCGGTTTCATTGAGCAAACTTTCAGTAGTAGAAATAGCTCAATGCATACTTGAGCAGGTTGGAACTCCTTGAACACAGTGACCCCTCGTGCAAAGGATTCAGGTGAGAGGTTCTTCCTGTCTCACAAACATTGTGAGTTTCTAAAACGCAGCTGGGATACTGGGTGAAGAGTGACATCCTCTCCGAGAGAAAGAGATGTTCCTAACCTGATCCAGCCGTTCCCCTTTGCTCCAGAACAAAATATGTATTGCAATTCTTCCTCCTTTTATAAAATTTGCTTATTACTGAGTGATTAAACACACCCCTAAGTCTAGGGGGAATACACGTGCACTGTATGCACAATAGCAGCCCAATTTTCTTAATAATTCCATCTGGCTGATAACTGTAAAGAGTTGGTATTTTAAACATGCAGAGGCTTTCATGGAGATCCCCAAAATACTTGTGAAATCCACCTCAGCCAGCAGCTGGTAGACATGGCTTGCTTCCAGTCACCGAGAAGGATGGCAGGAGAAAGCAAACCAGTCTTTCTGAGTTGTTTCCTAACTCTCTGTCCGGTTCAGCAAACTGTAGAAAGGTCGGTATTTTTAAAACATAACCCCATGAAGTAATACTGCAACCAGACACACACTGTGAGGCTTATTTTTCTCATTAAAACCCATCCTTGTCAGCTGGTTTGACCGGTCTGGGTCATCTCAAGCTTTAACCAACTATGTTTCTATTGGCTAGGACTGGGGTTAGAAACTCCAGTCCTTCGCATCTAGTTTGAACCTGGAAACATCTTATATTGATATTATTTGTATTATGAATTATAGGTTCAATAAAACAGTTAATAAAACAATTAATAATAGATGTTGTATGAAAACCTGAAGACCCTGCGGCTCTTGAAAAGAGGAGTTGCGACCCCTGAGCTAGTATGTAATGATTAGCTAATTTCAAGACACAGCTTGAAATTCAGCTCAGACTACTGGTTAAGAAAAAACATGACACAGCTTGCAGAATTGATTATACATACACACCTGCTTAGCCCAAAGTCTTGCAGTGTAGAAATATGTATCGAAATATGTATCACACCCACGTTGATGCAAGTCACTGAATGAGTTGTGAAGTACTGAGATAACTTCAAAAAAATAATGCATTTTGCACATGCATCTCTTAATCCTAGTCTAGTTAAACTGGTTATAAGGTTTTGCACTATTTATAAATACCTTATAAATAACAATTCATAATAAAGAGCAATAAGAAAACTAAGTAAAACTATATTATTGTCTTAATTTTGAATTTTATAATCATTATGCAAGCAATAATTTATTTATAGTCTGTAAACTGGAAGTGTGTGGTGCTTGCAGCCTTAACTGCAGTTCTGAAGGTTCTCATAAACATTAGTACAGTACGGGTCTCACAGGGTTACAGTTTAATTCCAAGCATTCCTGTGGTACGCAGAAGGTCACCGTCAACGATGAAGCATATGAAGCAGGAAGTAGGAAACAGATGAATAACAACAGCCCAAAGTTTCTGAGCTTACTAACGACATGGAAGGAAAGATAAGGCTTAAGCTTCTTGGACTGCAGTCTATTAGCATCAACAAGCGAAAAGGTATAAAAAAAACATAAAGCTCAATAAGGACACAGGTGAGTTACTAAAAGCTGCCAATGTGGCTTTAGCCAGAATCTGTAAGGAAGAACATCTGACCCTTAAGCTCAACCAAATGATATTTGTAGCAGCAGCAGTTATATCTGGTGAAATAAAAGCACCGTGTAAGCTGGCATCCAGCAAAAAACCCAAGTAGAAGAACTAGCTATCCTGTGCAGAGAAATGTCAATTCTTTCTGAGATAAGTAAGGGAGGAAGTGCCAGTCAAGCAATGACGTAGAAGGCAGAGAGGATCATGCAACACCATGGTACAGGCAAACCTAAAGAACTATTGAGAACACTTAAGAAGAAATTATGAACAGAATCGCAGAGATGGAAAAGGTACCAAAAACAAGATCTGACTATTTTAAACAGAACAGGCTGTTCCATGAGGAAAGCAAGAAGTTCTATCAGAAGCTCAACCAAAAGGAGGGCCCAGTTATGAACACCCCTCTTAACGGGACACAGAAAAGTTTTGGAGAAACCTTCTTGAAGATGAACGGTTGCACAACACAGAAGCCACTTGGATCCAGGAAGAAGTCAATACACACAGGAATGTGACCCCCGAGCCATGGAAGGACTTTTCAGAGAATGAGATAAAGAAAATCTTCAAAGATCTCCCAAAACCCAGATATCCTACCAGATTGATTCACCACAGGAGTGACAGTCCTGATCTCAAAAGGCAAAGATACCAAGGACCTCCAAAAAACAGTCCTTTCACTTGCCTACCAACTATGTATAAGATTCAGACTGCATTGATTTCCAACAGATTATACAACCATCTCAGAGCTAACAACATTCTACCGCCAGTGCAAAAAGGATGCAGGAAATCAACTCGATGATGTAAAGATCAACTCCTCATTGATAAAGTGGTCATAGAGGAGGTTAAGAAAGGCAAGCACAATTTCAGTTGTGACACACTTCGATAGCGTCCCACATAGCTGTATCATAGTAACACTAAGTATCTATGGAGCTAATCAAACAATCACAAGATTCCTTGAAACTGCAATGCAAAAAGGAAAGACAGAGATGCAGGTCTATTATTCAGGAGAATATGTCATACTAGTAAAATTGCCATAAAATGAGATATCTTTCAGGGAGAGCCCTTATCGCCACTGTTATTCTGTTTGGCTATGACACCCCTGACCAACATGCTGAATGGAAGTAAACTGGGTTATGTCATCCAAAGAGAGCATAGGGTCAGTCATGGTCAGCTTGATCAGGAGCTTCAAATTGTTGATCAGTTTAGCAATGATATCCAAATGGAGTTTGGACTGGATAAACATGCCAAAGCTACGATCATCGGGGAAAGTTTGTCTCGTGACCGAAGACAAACTAAAAGACAATGCCGAAATCCGTAACCTTGATCAGGATTAGGTATACAAGTATCTTGGAGTAGACCAGAGTGATAGTATCCAGCATAGCAAAATGAAAGAAAAGATTTGAAAGTAATACCATCGCCATGTGAGACTCATCCTGAGTACTGAACTAAATTCCAAAAATAAGATGCAAGCAGTCATCATGCTTAGCAGTACCAGTGCCCCAATATAGCTTTGAGATTCTAAACTGGAGAGGGCAGGAAATCACCAAGATGCACAGGAAGACCAAAGAGTTACTAACAAAATGACTGCAGTTGTAGGTCTGAGTGAATACATCAAACAAGGCTGGGATAAATACACAAGGCTCATAATGAGACACACAAAAAAAGAAGAGATACTTTTTAATCAAGAAAGCAGATTAAATAAAACAACTAATATATCAAGCCAGACAGCAGCCTCCAGATAACAATATCTAATCTGGAATCCATCAAGAACAAGATGAAAGCTTCATCAATGAGAAAATCAACAACTATTTTCCAAACAAACTTATGGAAACTATGTGGATAGAGAAATTACATTTGGATGGCTGAGAACTTCAGGATTAAAAGGTCAGTCTTCTTATGGCGGCAGAAGATCCAGCACTGAACACCAGCTATCATCAGAGAAAACTCCTTAAGATGAATGTTGATAGCAAGTGTAAGCTTTGTCAAAGACAGGAAGAGCACGTCAGCCACATAGTCGCTGAATGCTTCGTGGTAGCACACCGGCACAATCGCATAGCTTGCTACCTGCACTGGTCAATCTTCAAACAGCTTGGACTCTCAACACCACATCACTGGTATGATCACCAGCCTGAAAAAGTCACAAAGACAGATAGCATCACTTTCATGTATGACATGGCTTTGAACACCGATCGTACCATAGGAGCCAACCGACCAGAAAAAATAGTTCATGACCAGAGCAGAAAGAGACGCCTGCTTGTTGATGTAGCAGTCTCAGATGACTCGAATATCTCACTCAAGGAGGTCGAAAAACAAAAAACAAATATAAATACCTTGAGATTGAGATTTCGGGCATGTGGGGCTGAAAGATACATTTGATACCAGTTGTAGTAGGAGCTCTTGGAACTGTTCACAAAAGACTACGGAAATACATCAGTGCGTATAGCAAGTGTGGCTCAAGTGCAGAAGATTGTCCTCTTTAGAATAGCCCACATTCTTAGGAAAGTCCTCAGTATTGCACAATAGAAGGACCTAAGGAATCTGTTGGATTAAGGTGACAGCCTTGTGACCAAAAGGTTGCTGATTCAAGTCCCTTCCCTGCTGTTGTATCCTTGAGCAAGGTACTGAACTTGAATTAATTCAGTGAAATATCCAGCTGTATAAGAGGATGAATGTAGAAATTGTAAACAAAGGGTGTCACTTTGGATCAAAGTGCCTGCTAGAAACTAAAATGTGAAAAAATATTAATAATAATATCAGAATTCCAACCTATGGAATCAAGTGCTTGGGGTGATTAATCAGTTTTAATTTTAGAAAGCCACCTGTTAAAGCAGTTGGATGTTGGCTGAAATGATTTGCTGCAGCCTGGTAATAGATTCTGGATTATTACATTTCAAGTAGGGAAATACCTTCCTGTGACTTTATGTCCTTCCTCATTCAAACTGATGAAATGAGTCTGAATACAACTAAATTATGGTAAATCATTAACTATTATTATTTGTTTTCTGCTAAAAAGGTTTTTATATTATTTTTTTATCTTATTAGAGGTATGCTATGGATAGAGAAAGGGAATAGTTTTCATACCATTTTGTGTCTTTGAGCACGTGAAAGAAACGGGGGTCTCAGAATGTGATTGTGAAGGATATTAAATTATAAAATTAAATGGGAAATCACATGAAGAGGGTCAAGTGCGAGGGATGTTCTGCTGCTTCGTGAGATTAAATAATTTTGAATTCTGTCCAAAGCATTTTCGTTCAACGGTTAGATTCAGTTTTTCCCAGGCTATGAGATTGCTAAACAGCTTTGTAAACAATTATAACTAGGGCTTCAGAGCTTTCAAAGATAAGTGTCTCCACAGGGCTAACTCCTATCTTATTTTGCCTGGGGCTTGTGTGAGATCCTACATGATTCATGTATGATACTTTGTTTAATTTCAGAAGCAATTACTATTGAAAATTAATTCAGGTCCTAAAACACAACAGCAAACCAAAGGTAGTGCCCAACATTCTCAGAATTAGATAAACAGTGTTGGTACTCATTTGGCCACCCTTTCATGAAAATTCAGTAAGTAAATTTGACACCATCATTCCAATATCTTTTGAGAGCATTTTGGTGGTTGAATTTTGTTATTAAAAATGATTATCAGGATTGGTAGCTTAACGGTTCTATTGTATGTGTCTTTAGTGTTTTAACCACTATGAATCAAAGGTCATTAAACATGAAAACATTTGTACAGATAAGATAATTTAGGTTTTGTATATTAAGAATACATTTTTTATACAAAAATATGTTTCGTTTTGAAAATTAACCATTTTGTTTGTGAAAGAATAACACATGTAAACTGTGTGCAGTTGTTTTTTTATTTTAGACGCATGCGGTTCAAAAATGTTTCAATGAATGCATATTCGGAAAATTGCAAAACAAACCACCACATTTTAGAATTATGAATTAGCAGTGAAAAATTAATAAGCTTTCATATGGTTAAGATTCCTACATGTGTAAGGCTGTCTTGTTGAATATAATTTTTGTTTAAACAGTTGAATTATTTACTGCGAGTCTTATTGTGAAATAACAAATTTTTATGGTCTGCAGATACTGGAACAGTTTAAATGTGAGACAAATCTGGGAGGGTATCAGAGAACTGCATTATAGGATTTTTACTGTCATCCTCAGGAATAATCTAGATAAATCTTATCCTTATTCAGAAGCAAAGTATATACAAAGTCAATGTATATGCCAGGTAATGCAAGGCCGTTCAGTAACAAAGGTGCTGCACAGGACACCATTAGTGCTTCCAAATAAGGCTACACCATCCATAAGTTTACAGAGTAAAATTGCTTGTATAAGAGACAATCTGTTTATGGACAGCCTGCACTTCACTTTGTGATAGAAGCACTTTCCACTTCACATGCCCATTGCTTTTTTAAGAATCTGAGAAAGCACATCAGGGCCACCATCATCTGTAACACAAAGGTCAGCTGTGAGTTTCCTTTGACAGCCCTCTGATGTAATTGTAGATTTTCTCTACCAGCATTTTGGTACGATCACTCAGCCTGACTACAACATATTTTTGTTAGAGAGTTGCTCGACTAGCATCCTGGTATCACTCATCCTATAAGTGTATATATACTTACCACATAACTAATGTGACAACTTCTGAAAGTATCATCAATTCCAAACTTTCCTTCTTGTGCCATATCAACTTCACAAAATTTAAACCCTACAAAATGCCCAACAAAAACTGTACAAACCCCTGACTAGATTTTTCTTTAATTATAATACAGATGATACAGTACAAGTTACTACACAACTTATTTCCCAACTTCAGAAAGCACAGGACACAGTTTCATAACAAAAAAAACCACATTGCGCAAATTACAGGTTGTTATGATTTCTAATCTCCTGCAGATGGCCAGTGGACAGCAGACTCCTGAAAAGCCATTAGTGCCAGTTAGTCAAGAAATTTGTAATTATTCAGGAGATGTATTGAATTTTCTATTGCTCTTTTTATAATAGTGTTATTTTGGCATCATAAGATGACTGAGACCTTCCAAAACCCCCAATTCTCCATGGGTGCCCTCAGCAATCATGACTCGAGGGTTGGCTGTGTTACCACACTATCCAATGCCCGGAGCAAAATAAATAAAAAACTCTTATCAGTTGGCCCTTCATGTGAATTAGCTCTGTCCTGCCCTTGTGACTCCTCTATCTTCCCACATATGCTCAAAATGCTTCCTGCCCCTCGCTGGAGATGAGCGGGTGCTCTGGAGAGAAAGGAGGTAGTAGATGCAGTCACAGACTACTGCTTTCGTCCAGCATGTCAGTTTTTCCTCTAGCTGCAACAGAATACAATTAACAAGGTTTGCCCTAATTAAACCTGTTTTTCACTCTGCTTTTCTGATATACATACACTCATGTGAACCCAAAACAGAAAAATGGCCAGACGCCATGATAATACTGACAACATATCACATTTATTTGATCAAAATCTCATTTTGATAGGTGACACAAATCTTAAGGCTATGCTGAAAATCATTTAAAAAATAATTTAACATATCAGCATTGGACAATAATAATGCTTGAAACCATACTTCATAGCTGAGATCGATAAAGTGGATACAATTACATCACTGTTTTCACTTGCAACATATTGGTTTCAAAGGCCATTTCAGATCTGGAATATATTAGATTATCTGTACAAACAGATCAGCATACATATACATCAAACAACAAACACTGATGTACAAATGGTGAAGTTAAACCAAAAATGTAGTCCTCGTTATCATCTACATGTTGAATACAGAAGAAAACGACCATTGTAAAGAAAAGTTTGAATAGAAATACTATCACACGGATGATGTTACTATTAACTTATCTATGAGGGATTTCTAATCGATTAAAGTATTTTAACCCCTTGTCAACCCTCTTGCCTCTACCAAGCCCAGTTATGGTCTAACACTGAGATTAAGGTCAGGCTGCTCTTTTTAACACGTTCAAATGACACCATGAATCAAAAATGATAGCTGAATCAGTAGTGGATCGAAGATAAGCAGGCAGTTGGAACAAGTTTGGAATTTTTGCAGCCAGCGAGTGAACCTGAGGAAGATATCGTACAGAGACGCAAGCCAGGTTTCCAGCTTTCCCATGATACCCCTCAAGACTGTGGAGTGACCTGCCGAGATTGGCATCATAAAATATATGGAGAACCTGTTGACTGTTGAACCAATGTCTTGATTACAGTTGTGTATATAATGTAGCCTTTTGCAGAAATGGTGCAAGGATCGAGAAATCTTAACATTAATTTCAGGAACATAAATTCAGGGGTAACATATATATAAAACATTTTTATTTTTTAACTGATAGGAAATGAAAGAAAATCTACTATTTTACATTCATGATTCTATTGTTGGTCCTATCACTGGTTAGCCACTTTCCCTTAAAGGAATGTAGGGTTTATTGGGCTGTAATCCTCCCTCATGCACTGTGGCGTTGTGAGAGAAAAAAACTATGTGAAAAAAGTGAACTTCCTCCCTTGGTAACAAGGGGTCTTATCATAGTAGAGGGTAAATCTGTTCTTTAAATATTCTAAGACCTGAGTTCCCACCAGTTTTTCAGCATAGCTTTTAAGCGATATGAAGTGGTTTATGTTATTGACTTAATAATGTACATTAAATAATCTTTTAAAAGCGGAGACAGACAGTTATTATATACTAGATTGATAATGTCATATATTATTGGAAGTCTGCCAAACCATTTATGTCAACTTTGTTGTTCAGGGCATCGATTGTGAATCCATTTGTTATTGCATATGCTGTCTTGAAGAAGATTAGTCTGCTTTTTTCAAGCAATAAGTAGTTGTTTGAAGTAGCTATGATTACTCCAAAATATTGTGTTGATTAGAAAGAAATGATTCCAACATGTACAATTATGTCTCAGTTGTTTTAGCTACATCAGTGATTAACATTAACCTTGACAGGAGGTACCGATGGAGAACAATTTTGCCATACAAGAAGGCTGCAAACCACACATCACCTATATACACAAACTAAAACTTCTGACATTTCATAACTCAGTGCATTAAAGACTTGACATTTTAGACAGTGCTAATTAATGAGTTTAGCATTAAGAGATGGGACTCTTTTTGGCATCACAATATTTGTACAGTCTGTACTTAAGTCTACATAAAAACTGAAACTTGAGTATACTGAAACTTGAGAATCATAAATTAATCCAGTTTAGACGGATTGTGCTGAGCATCAAATGAAGGTTCTCAGTATTAAGTCATGTTTCGCATGACCAGAGTTTTACAATATGCTATCAATACTGTAGATGAAGGGTGATTTGGTGATTAGGGATGGCAGCAGCTCAAATACTGTTTGGCATTTAATATGTTTTTACAGAGAGGCTGTCACAGAGATTTGTTAGTCTCAACGCTGAAAAACATCAGCCATCATTCAGGCGTACAGGGGGACATTGACCTGTTACAACACTTGTGGAACCTTCCCCCTTAGTCCAAACATACAACGAACTCTGAAATTTCCAGACCTTTCACATTATTACTATTACTGATGGTCAAATGTCCTGCAGCCTACATTTGGTGGCATAGGCTACTAGTTTTAAGATTCTGGGCTCTTCTGGGACTTCCTGGTTTCCACTGTTGTGTTGGGTGTGACTGGGGCTTTGTCATGTCTCTACACCTTGGTGATCTCCGTGGAAGGTGTCTTAGTCTGGAGAGCAGCCAAGGTTTGTGTCTCTTTCCCCAGGGAGGTCTTAAACATTATTCCTGAAGGTTGCAGGGCTCTGCTATTGCACAGCGCCCCCCGGATGAAGCGCAGAACAGATGGACTAAGGATGATGAAAACCCAGGGGTTGATTATAGAGTTGATTGACAGGAAGCGAAGGGCAATCAGGTCCATCTTGTGGCTCTCATTATTTGGGTTAATGGAGTTGATATACACACGGAACTGCAGAGCAATGAGATAACACAATTAACCACTAGCAGTGCTCTCAGAAATTATTACCTCACTTCTGCTTAAAACCCATACTTCATAAAAAGTAGGCTTATATCTGAGGACCGGTGGTCCATAGCGTATCATTTATTGAATCCTTAAACGCGTGTTGATTAACTCAAATTAGGTTTATGTTTTTATTATAATAGTGCTTTCTCTTGCTTTATCATAATTTTCATTTTAAATTCTATAGAATTGTTTTAGAAACACCTCCAATATCCGCATTAGGCTGAGTAAATAGATTTCAGCTATTTAATTTGAATTAATAAGTATTAAATCCATCTTGTTCATATATAAAAACCAAGCACAATCTTAGAAAATAAGCTTTTGGTAAGCTTCGATATGTCTCTTTTAGCCTGAACAAAAGAAATACAAATACAACGAACAAAACCACCATAAATGTTAAAAGTACTATAACTCTGTTAATGAAAGCATAGATTGTTTTGAATGATTGATCCAAATAAAAACAATTTCCTCAAATGTTTTTCAATATTTGTAAACTTTGTTCAAATACTGCCTATTTAACTGCTAAATGATGGTCTCCCCAGAATTGGACTATGAATTTCCACCACAGTTAATCCACAGTAGTTACTGGAACATGTGGCCCTCAATAAGATGGCAACACCCTTCAAACAAACGACACATGCTTTTTCCTGGTGGGATGACTTGCTTCCCCAAGTATTACTGAGCAGCAGTGGCTCTGGCTATCCCACTATGACTCAGCATTGTACTTTCAATCAACCACTGGGCAAAACCAATATCCTGAAAGCAATGTTGACACTGTAGCTTTCCCTTCTAAAAGCAGGGGCGGCAGAGTGTAATTGAACAATGGGTTGAGTGAGTGATCGCTGTAGTGCCTCTTGACAATGTCCTAAGTTTAAAAGTTTTTTTTTAAAGCATATATATATATATATACACACTAGGCAGTAAACATAGACTTTTTGACCATATGTAAAACAATACCTAACTCTGTAATATTGTTAGGCAGGCTCTGTTAATTATTAATCAAATCGTTATTCTCTGAAAGCACTTATGGGAAAATTAGGTATTGAATGAACAAAACTGTTTCATCAGAAGACATACTTGGTTTATGGATTGGTCCGAGAAGTTCTGAGTGCCATTATGTCACCTTATCTGTTGCTACCAAATAGAGACAAATGGGAGACGCTTTCTTCCTAAAGATAAATACCGATGAATTCCAACTTTTCCACCTCTCTTTGCACCTTTCTACTAAGGTTTGCCATAACACACAATACATTTGAACGGATTTAGTAAACGTGTACTGGGTGCTTCTGTGGCATACAAATATTTCTCACAAAAACAGCTGTTTGTGTATAGTGCTTACTGGACAATTTAGATAATTAACTAATCATTCATTCAATTGTCCAGTGTAACTTACCAGTAGTGGCTAAGCTAGATATAAATATAATATAATATTAGATATAAATTTCCCAGTATTTATGAGCATATCAAAGGTCCAATAGAGTCCCTGCTGGGTGCACCAATCTGAGCTCCTCTCATCTTGATCTAACTAAAGAAATCCAGAAATGGATTCAACAGAATTGCGCTGAACAGGATCCGAGCTGACGAAAAAAAATGTTTAATAATAAGGTGTCTTACCGTGAGAGGTAGCGAGCAGATCACGAAGGCCACAGTCATAAAAATCAAAAGAATAAGGTGCTCGACCTCTTCAGCTATGTTTAAATACCTTCGGTCCCTTTTGCTCCGAGACATCACAGATCCTTGGTCCACTTTGCGCTTTCGGTACATGAGAAGCAGATGATAAACGACAAATGCGTTACAACCCACTATAGAGGTGATGATCACAAGCATCACCGTGGCGTACAAGTTGGCGTAAACTTTGTCCTCCTGAGACATGGGATTCATGTCAACGAAGCACCACGTCCCCGGGCAGTATTGTACGTATTTCCCGAAGCCTACGAAAGGCATTAGGCAGAAGAATGTGCAAGCCAAGTATATGACAGGGATGGAAATATACCCGAAGCGCTTGGTGATGTTCCGACCATAGAAGTATGGGTATCCTATGGAAATACATCGCTCCAAAGCCATGGCGAAGAGTATGGACATTGTTGCAACGCTAAAGAAGGTCATACTAAATCCAAAATACTGACATACTTCTTGGCTGCCACTCATAGCTATAATCGTCATGTTAATTGAATATGAGGTAAGCACAAGAGGGCTGACGAGACAGGTACCCACCAGGTCTGTGATAACAAGCGCGGTCACCAACACATGGAACAGAGAAAGGCGCTGACGACTTCGGCGCTTTCTTCGACGAATTTCTAGAAGTATTAAAGCGATTACATTCCCGAGAACTCCAGCAGAGAACATAATAGCACTGATGGCCGGGCTCCCAGACTCGACCGATATCCTGCAATGGCAACTGTCATTACTTGTATCCAAAGCCATAGGAATAGTCTTGTCACTGCCCTTACCCGTCGTCTATATGATAGCAACCAGCGAGCAAGTGATTACCAAGTAGTTTAGCTGCCCTTATGAACCCTTTGCTTCCTCCTAATAATTTCCAATTTTTGTCAACATAAAAACGAACAAAGTTATAAAAAGTCGGACAGAAGGATCCGTAAGTGTTTAAGTCTCACAGCCCAACGTTCATGTTCAAAGACAAGCTCACGTTTCACGGCTCAACAGCAAAGTTTAAGTAGCCTATGTAACCCGTTAACGATTCCTCTCCTAAAATGTATTTGACCCATTGTAAAAATGCTCTTAAAGTCAATGTCGCTGACTCTTTAAATTACTTTTATGGGTTTTTTTTCCCTCTTGAGTTAGCAATGATCACTCGCGGATCACTGACGGATGAGGCTCTACTCAGGGAGATATTTGCTAAGGAGTTGTGTGACGTCATTGTGCGGTTGATCCACCCTTTTAGAACGCCGAGGTACACTTTTCAAGCATTATACCAACAAGTGTTTGGTTTAGCTTAATGATTATTTAATTGTTTATTTGTAAATATTAATTTTGTTGTTAATTCATTGTTGTAATCTAAAATGATTAATTTACTAAAAGTACCACTGAAAATGCTCTCTTGCTCTCTTTATGTCTTTGTGTACGGCAAGTCAGTTTACTCTATTACCTATTTACGTTGCTTATGAACATTACCACGCACTGACCTGTTGCTTTTACACATTGAAGTTCAGACAGCACTGGCCCCACAGAGATAATGACCAGCATCCCTCAAATTCAGACTAAAGACCTAGAGATCTTGTGCAGAAAAAGAAAAAAGAAAAAAACTATCAGAAAAACTTTCCCATCTGTTACAGGAAGTAAAGTGTGCTCTCATAGTAGGTAAAGTAGTGAAGAGCAAAACATAATTAAGGATCAGACCACCAAAGAACCAAAACACTAAATAAGAGCTCATGCCAGGAAGCTCAATAAGGATGTCATGCCATTACAAACGAAATAATATTGATTAAATAATTTATAAAAAATTATATTATCTAACATATTTATTTTTTCACTGCTTAAATAAAGAAACAATGTTCATAGATATGCTAGTAAAGCACTAGAAATAGAAATTTCTGAGTAAACAGAAATCAGGAGACAAATGTTAACAAATGTGGATGACTTTGTAACTGTGTTGACACATTCCCAGTTTAGTGGAGATAATTACCAGTAGGTCAACACACACAAATAAACCTAATTGAATAAATAGCTTTGTTTTCTTCCGATTTTAAGTGTGACACATGACTTATTCTGGCCCTATTTGAGCATAGCCTCTGCCTGAGTGATGCACAGCTGGTGTTTTTCAAGAGAAAGCCTGGTATTATGTTGAGAGGTGAGAATGTACATGGTTAAGAGAAGGAGGCTGCCTTCGTGTGCACACTGTGCTCACTCTGACTAACAAAACATTTTAAAATATTTTATTGCTTTAAATCCCTGTGCCTGGTGGCTTTGTTCAAACTCGCCTTTGTAAGCATGCTGAAAAATGGAAAAATTGTGGAACCGTAACACCAAAAGATGGCTTTGAGACTGTGTGAGTCAATACTACTGGTCTACTATGCTGCATTTACTGCATATGAATGTTTTTTAATTTTTTTAATTTTCATATTAGTTCAAACTTCTTTGTTCTGTTTATTGTTGTTAACATGATATTTCCCTGGAGGCTCTGGTTTAGACAAAAATATGGTTGTATTACATTTAAACATTCATAATTACTACCAGTAATTTACGGTATTTGCCTTTAATAATTAATAGTATGAACAAGCCTATAGGGCCATTAAATAATGATGCTGAATCACACATTATGAGTAATTCATTTTCCCAGTCCTTCAGCAGTTATCTGATTTTGCAGGATTATACTCATAATGACAAGGACTTATCGGGGAACAAACTTGAAGACGAATCAGAATGTTTTGGCAGAACCCCTGCTTTTTAACAGAACAGCTAAACTGTTTTTATTGCACTGCGCACAGCAATATTTGATGTGGTTATATATAAGTTGCTATAAATTATTTGCAACCTAGGCTTTGATAAAACTTTGACACACTGATTTTAATAAAATTATATTTCATACTATTTAATTATTTTTATCAGCAAAAAAAGAAGACACTAATAAAACAGAGAATTCTATTGAATGCAATTTTATTCAATTAAATTGTATTAAATGTGGTTAGTGGGTTGCTAACATTTTTATTTGGCCCCAGCCCCAATTGACAACCTCTGTCCAGCAAAATTTTGTTTAATTTTTATTTATTTTTGGTTTACGTAAAAAAAAACACATCTTATTTAAATAACTAAAGCAAAATAAGGGCAACACTTCGCTTATGTCATTATTAAGTTACTGGTGTTCCTGTGAATTTTAGAAGAAACTGCAGGGAGTTAAGCGGTGACTAGGCTTAAACATTTTTTGCTGTAAACTGTTATTACAGGTATATTATGTTTGTCTCTTTAATGCGTTTCCTGGAAAAGATGAAAATCTTGGGAGCTACAATGAGATTAGTGCATTAGTGATTTAAAAACCATTAGTAAACACAACTGACTAAATTACCTTGCAGATCAGTGTAATTTACACTTCCGCCACAGTACTTTAACATCAAACTATAGTGTTTGTGACTAGGATGAGTATTTTTCAACTTGTCCTAGTTTGTCCTAGACAATTTTAGCTTGGACTTTTCTAACAATAAAACCTCCAAAACCTGTGCAAACCCCTGACCCAATAGTATTGAGGAACTTGCAGTGAACTAGACATGCACTTACAGTGTACTCAACTCCTTTTTCAACCAAAGACAGATGACACTGAAAATGATAAGTACTTTTATTAATAACAGTTATGCTCTCTAGTGGCCATTACTGGGAACAACACTCTTTTTCTCAAGTTCGAAGGTTTAACGGAGTAACACAAATTTCTGCAAGTGACTTTCTAATGTTATAAAGCAGTAGTAGCTTAGTCAGTTACAACAAAAACCTATTGTACAAAAGATAATACAATTTCAGTTATAAGAGAGGGTATTTGCACTGTGCAGTTTCTATTCAGACTATTTATTACTGCAGATATTCATCAGAAGCGATGCAGATGTTTATGCTAAAATATTATCAGTACCATGTTGATGGCACTCCCAGAGAGCGTTTAACCATAACCATTCTATAAAGATCACCATAAATGCACAGAGTCATGCAATGAATTACTGAAATAAGTTACTTACAGTATGTCTCTATGACAGATCTAGTATAAATATGGCAAAAGGGAAAAGGTGCAGTCTGTGTCTAGGTGAAATTAAAAACCAAAGATTTTGCAGACTCTTGTTCCCTGAAGTCAGCTACTGACAGTCATCTTGAAATAAATAATAGCGTTTTAAATTGTTTCTCAAATTCAAATTTTGTAATTAAATAATGCATCTAATGATTTGTACAGAACAGAATTAGCCATTGTCTTTTTGTCACCACTAAGCAATCATTAAATTAAACACTTACAGCAGAGAAGCATCAACTGGCAAATACGTTTATTCTCTTAAAAGTTCAAACTAAGTCAACCAAGCTGCTGGTTTGGGAGGAAGAGAGCTGGATGCATATCTATGAATGGGGACTATTCTAGGAGCATCGGAGTTGATGACAAAATCTGAATTTATTGTTGGAATCAAAAATTATTTTTAGATTATGCTCAAATAAGTTTTATTAACTTGTTCACTATTTTTTCCCCACAGCAGAAATATTCCCAATACATGTACACTCCACAATTCTTATCCTTTCTGTTCTCCATTGAGTCCCCTGATGTTGAAATGCTATGCTTCCAAAAACTCCCTAAGGCTCTCTTTCTAATTTTACTGTAATCAACCATTAATCCAGCAATATCATAAATGCATTAGCATCATCTCGTTAATTCATTTCTGTTGCATCTTCTCTGTTTCAACACTGTGACTGCTTTACCAGAAAGGAATGATATTTCTTGTTTAAAAGCTGAACTGTGACTACAGGGCCAAAATGAAGATGAAACAATTACAGCAAAATTAATCATCAAAATGTACTGCAATCATAATTAAGTACTATTAGCTCCTGCCCAATCAATAATGTTCTACACTAAGTGTCAAAGCCTAATCATCTGGCCTGGACACATCTGTAAAGTCACCCTAATCATCTTGTTAAATAGAAAACCCTCCTGTGGGATGTTAATGATTTTATAGCGCCATTCCCTTTGTCCTCCCCCTGTAATGTTGATTCTAGTTAATGCAGTAGTACATGCAGAAGAGCTCAAGTTAGCAGATCTCCAAGTGTTTTTTAAGGCATAAATATGTACTATCCAAGCTCCTTTTATAACCATACTTAACTTTACTTAACTTTACTTTACTTTATTTCACTTATATTGGCTTACATACTAATATATTGTTATTATTATACTTATTTTCATAATTAACTACTGATTTGTTCAGAAGGGCAGATGTAACCTGGGTTATGACCTCCCGTTTATAACATTTTCTTGTTACTATTTTCTATTTAACAATGTGCATCGCGACAGTTCGCAATAGAACTAAATATGCTCTCAGCTCAGGACAAGCGTTACACCAACCGTCAAAACTTCACCACAAGGTGGCAATATAAACATTCAAATTGATTTTTCATTAACATTAAAAGTCCATATGTAACTTTTTTAGTACTTCAACGGAAAAAACAATTTAACAGTTCACACCTAACATATTTTGGAACACAGCTGCAACATTTTGGGAATACATATAAATACCAATAAATACATAGTGTAATATGTGATTGAATTTCAAGGTACAACATAATTTATGTATCTTTATCTATCAGTATTGAAAATTGGTTACCTGTAAACTCATTAGCTAGTTAAATTTATGTTAATTTAGTAATGTGAGAAGAAAATAATACACTTCCTTCTGAATTATATCGTCCTCTGCGGTATGCAGTCGAGTAACGCCTTTTTTTATTTGAATTTTGTGCAAAAATACAATTTAATAATTTGCACTCTATTTTTTTGTTGACTGTACAATCGACAAATTGCTCTTTGAATACATTACACTTATTGGCAATTATGCCAATGCCAAAAACAGCAATAGTTTAATTACACACAAAGTATTCGTTCGTTCAATACATTTGATTTGATTACTCCAAAACATCAACCCCCATTAAAGAATTACGTGGTAGTGACTTGAGAAATCGCTATCGGTAACTCTCATCTCACATAGTAGGGGTCTTTGCAACCGTATTGTGTATTCACACACATTTCACTCAAATAAAAGTATCAAATACATTACTACACCCGGTGTTTACGAAAACACGAAAACTTCCTTAAAACGATTATCAAACCTAATTTAAAAATAAGTAATAAGTCGTTAAAACACAAATCAAGGAATTATGTTATGTTATATTATTAATTTACGTTATTATCTCTCAATAATATATAACAATAATATATTCATGAAGCATAACTTAAATAAACTAATTTTAAATCGGATTAATAGATGGTATCTGTTCGTATTTAAAACGCGTTTTATTATTACAAACATTATTGTATCGTGTTATAAAGAAATCTATAACATGCTCAAATGGACTTTCGCGAAATACTAAGAAAAGCGTGTGGCCTTTGTGGCCGCTGAAGGAATAATAAAAAAAAAAATCTTCTTTCACAATGATTCACCAGAAGAGAGCACCAATGCTACGAGAAACTCTTCCGTGGGCTACGCTCAAAATTAAAAAAAAAAAAACTTTAAATTAAAAACAGATGGTGTCCAGTGACTTTGCAGTCAAGAGGACTGTAGCCAATGAACGTCTTATACGCACTCTCCAGTTCAGCTTACTGAAGCGGTAGGGTCGAGGTAGAAATTGATGTGGGTTGAAATTCTTACAGAAATTACCATCATTGGGCTTCTTATCAGTTTCCCAGACTGCTTAAACATTCCTTCATTTCTTGACAGTTCCTTTACTCTCTGTGAAAGACCAATGTCGCTTCAGTTTTAATCACACAAGGAAGATGTTGGACAAGTTAGCAATAATTTTTCTCAAACTCTTGTTGACTGTATATTTTGTAGCAGCCATCAAAAGGAACGATATTTTCCCCTATGGCAAACTCAGCGGCGATTTCATTCTTCCAGAAGGGGACGACGAGACCTCCAGAGTGCTCGAGCTGAGGAAACCGTTTTATTTCTACGAAACGCAATTCAAGGATTTATACGTAAGTCTACTAAATATAAGTTATGCATACTGTAAATCATCATTGTATGCTGTAGCTTTATATGTTAGAAATGACTCCCTCCAGTTAACTTAAAAGTTCCAATGTATATACAAAGGTTTTCAACTTTTAAGTTATTACTCTTCGTTGGTGTTTAAATGGTGAAACAACCGACGCCGGAGCTGTGATATAACGTTGGAATAAATTATGTCAAATGTAATCTTGCACAATGTATTGATGTTTTTGTAAAGAACATTTAGTTTCACAGCAAATGTATGCCTCGTGTTATCTTTAAAGTATAGTACGTAAATACAATATAATAAAATCCTGCGATTAACGTTTTTAATCCATTCTTGACATTACCAAACATCACTGAGCGATATAAGTGATCAATACTTGCAATATAATTGATCAATACCGGCAAAACAAATACGACCAGATGAGGCGGAATTTAGCAATGACTTTATTCCCATCTCAACTCTGACCCGGGATAACCCACGAAGGTTTATTACTTTACTGATTCCTTGATTCTTCTTCTCTTTTAACTGTTGAACATCACTAATTAAGATTAAAGAACGAAACGAACTTTGGGACTGTGGAGTCTGTTTATTCCAGTTAATAAACCACATGGATCTGACTAAGACGTTCTAAAGCAATTAAACGGTTGCAGTGGAACACTAAAACTGAAGCGCTGCGTTGTATCAAAAATTAAATCGTAAACTATGAAAAATATTGTTTTGATTTTTATTAATTTGGCGAAAGGCACTGCATGAAACTTCGTCAATGCTTGAAGATTAAACAAATTGTCTATTTTTTTAACGGAATTGGAAAAAGATTTTTCTTGGTGGAAAACATTGATGGGTGAAGAGAGATTTTATCTCAGGAAGAGAGGCACTTAGGTAATCCTGGCTATCAAAATCACCACAAGAGCAACATGCCAACATCTGGAAAACTTCAAGGAGTAGAGTGATCAGTACAAGCTACAAGGTTCTCAGAAATGTTTTAATATGTACTGGGTTTGTTGCTCCTCTTTCTTCTCAGGTGGCCACCAATGGAATCATCTCCACTCAGGACCTGCCCATGGAGAAGCAATATGTGGACGATGGTTTCCCCACTGACTTCCCTGTTATTGCACCCTTCCTGGCGGACATCGACACCAGCAATGGGAGAGGGGCCATCTATTACCGGCTGGAGGAGTCGCAGAGTATGCTGAACCGGGTGGCGCAGGAAGTGCAACATGGATTTCCCGGCTCCAGCTTCACACCCACCCACGCCATCATCGCCACCTGGGAGAATGTGTGCGCATACGAGGAGGTGGCCCGCAATGCTGTGCCGTCCAATAGGGTGAGAGCATGCTCCAGCCACCATTTGTAAGAATCCTTCGTGCCCCCAGGGGAATAAAGCTGTCCCCTTGCTTTGTGACCTCTCTCATGGGTCAGAGATAATCAGGACAGGTTATCAACAGTCAAATCTAACACTCCCTTGTCTTGGTGGAGCTGTCCTTAGTAATTAAGGACAGATATTTAGTTCAAAAGGTTGTGTTGCTGGTATCAGGGAACCCTGGTTGTCCCTATAATAAATAATGGAATGCACAGAAAAGCACTGAAAACCTAGCAATTGGATGCTACACTCTGACCTGTCATTAGAGCTTCTGTTGGGATCCATTAGTAATCTTAAAAGAGCTTTTAGGAACAATAAAAAGCAAACTGTTAAGGGGGGGGGGGGGCTCTGG
>JAOVYW010043121.1:0-21273 GCA_025775045.1 Hiodon tergisus
CCCCCCCCCCCCCCCCCCCCCCCCCCCCCCCCCCCCCCCCCCCCCCCACCTGACAAAAAAATTGTGACTCTAGTTGCAGTAAACCAATTTTGCATACTATAACAAAATTATTACATACTTAAATTAAAAAAAATGTTTTTAGAGAAAGCCATGAAGTTTTATGGTTTAAAAACTATATTAAAAAAATAATAATTATATAATTATCTGTTGTATTTATGTAGGACTGTGATTGATTGGCCCTTAAGTAGCACTGCTTGTTTTTGGCAGAAGTTGTTTCCTTCCCTGCAGGTAGAAGGGGAAATTTGGGTCAGAGGTTATGGTATGTATGGATGTTTCCGGCCCTTCAAGGGAAAGAGGAAGGTTATATTGAAAATTCAGAGGATGAATAATTTTTTCCAATGCACCCGTAACAGCAACGTAACTGACACCAGCAAAGCAGAAAAAGTCAGATAGTGTCTGCAGAGCACCAACTAATTTTTTTCACTGAACGACCATCCCCCCCACTATCAAGCAGCTCTTCACTGAGAGCAATACCACCTTGACCTGAAGTACTCCATTGGAATGCATTTTGGAATGGAAATTTGAAAAATATTCAGCGCCAAACACAGTCACATGACTGAGGTGAACTTTGAGCAGGTGCTATTGCTGCGCTACAGTAGCAGAATATGTCATCAATTCTAATGAAAAAAAGTTATTTAGAAATGAAAACTAAAGCACATTTTAAATCAATAAATATAATGAGCATGGCCTCATACAATTTAAGTTAAATAATAAATGTTGTTTGTCAGCTTAACTCATTGTTAGTTAAACATTATTAGTCAGTTTAGGTGTTCTATACAATGGAAGCAAAACAACTTATGGGTTTTGATAGGTTTTTTATATGTTGTTCACTGTAGAACATCTCAAAGCATAACAGTTAAAGGACAATGAGTTCAACTGAGACACTGGAAGAATCAGACAAAAAATGTCTCTGATGAAGAAAGTTTTCTTAAAGTAACATGAATATTGTTACTCATTTTGTGAAAAGTAGCCTGTACACGTCACTGATAACCACGTAATCATTATTCAGACTCAAGATACATTTACAAAGTAAACCGCCCAACCCTGTGTATAGCTCCTCTCATATATTATCTTGTTGCCCAATGTGCTTAAAATTTTTAAATATATCTCTATGATAAATAAAACTCTCCTCAGCATTATTTTCGTGCAAATTGTAAGATACAGTTGTTTTACTAAAAGTCTTGTGAGGACAAAGTCAAGCATTAAAACAGATTACATGAATTTTAGAAAATGGCTGTATGTTTAGATTTCTGGATAGAAATGTAATAACTGATGTCTCTCAGTCTGTTGTTATGCATTTTCCAGCCAAGAGGACAGATGGGAGTTTTATTAACATATACAATGTCGGCAACAGTGTCCCATACAGCTCAATAAACAGGAACAGAAAAGTAAAGCTGAGAAACATCTGGTGGAGTTGGAAAGCCATTGCTTGGGGAAATAGTGACTATAAACAGGCAGCTGGGACTCATGACAGGGCAAGGTCAGCCCTGTCCACCAAGATTAACACATGACTGAAGTGGTAAAAATGTGCAAAGCAACTTGAGTGTCTTTGCTGCATTATAAACACATGCATAACATTAGCATTTGATCACATTTCTGTTTCTAACATCACTTATTTTGTACCTGAAGTCACAGTAAATTTAATTCAAAATGGCGTTGCAGTTTTTGATGTTAAAATTCATAGATCATAATCCAAATGAATGAAAATTCTCTCACAGTCATTGCCTCAGGCAATTTTACAAGGTTTTGAACTTTGAACTCGACAGGCAATTGAAAAAATACAGCAAAAAGCTACTGTGTGCTGTTTACAGGAGTTCAGGGAAATCACATTATCACAGATATCAGCTTTCCCAATACTATACAATGATAACTTGTTACAGTTCCACTTCACTTCCCTTTGTGAGAAGAGTCATTCACAAATACCCAATACATTTATATTACTATTTATTAATAATTTCTTAGGCCCGTTATTAATTATTTAACAAATAACTATATTAAACTATAATAAAACGGCTTTGTTAAACTAACTTCACTGACAAGTAAGTGCAGATAGTTCCATAATGTAGGAACTTTATAAGTTTTATCTAAGTTTATCTAAGTTTTGATATATTGCTCAAATGATAAAAGATGCTTTTATAAAATGACCTCCCACAAACATGACCTCTGTTTTATCAGAATTCAATGACAGAAAATGACATCCAACACTTTATGGCCACAAAGCAAGCAGCCCTAGTTAAGCGATTGCCTGGATTGAAGGCCAATTACAGCTGAGTATCATCTGCGTAAGTATGGAAATTCACCCCATGCCTGCCGATAATATTACCTCATAGCAAAATATGTCCTAAGGAACACCACAAACAACCTCTGACTAATCACAGGGTTATTATGTAATTCATGTAATTCATGTAGCCGACAGAAACCAGAATCTAGTAGCCGCCTGAAACATCTAAGCATCAGAATCAGTATGGTCCCATGAATATTGAAGCCACCCAAAAAAAGCACCCTATTATAGTTAAGACCGTGTAGATCTAAAAAATTACCAAGTTCAGGAAAAAAAATTAAATAATAATAATATATTTATATATATATATATATATATATTAGACTTATTTGAACATTTTCGACATGAAATTTTAATGTGAACGGATAATTTATTATCAATAATTAGCATAATTAATTAATAGGATGAATATCCCTTTAAATCTAGCATGCTGAAGGAAAGTCCACTTCCCTGACCAGTAAGGCAAGCCCTCTGAAGGAAAGTGAAGAAAAGTCCACCTCTCTGAACACCTCCTCTGAAGGAAAGAGTCATATGGAGGAGTAAACTTGTTCGAAGAAACATCAACTCCTTGACAGCTTTCAGTTAAAGATAAAATATCTAGGTTGTAACCCTTGATAAATTTGCTGATCAGGGTTGCTTTATTTGACAGAGATCTAACATTAGATAAAGCCAGACATGAATTGCTATTTTTAGAAGAATGTGGTTTGACTGAGCTGGGATGTGTAACAGATTACCAGAGCCTACACTACTAGAAATGAAGGTATCTATAGGAAAAACACCATGATTGTACTGAAAAATAACAAAGTGGCAAAAATGTCTGTGAATTGGTTTATTTTAGAGGATGGCATTTGTCATGTGTAAATCAGTAGGTGAGGAGTATCACAATTTATGAATTCATCCAATTATTACAGGTTGTGCTACCAGAGCCTATTCGTATTTCCATTATCCATTATAACTTACAATGAGTGTTAATATCCAGAAAAAAATTTAGAGAGGAAGTGATGTGACGACACTATAAAAGTTCGTAATCTTGTTTGTTTGCTTGTTTTGTTTTGTCTTTGTCTCACTGCGTTTGCCATTTTGACCACCCGGTTATGCATTTATAAACCATTGGGAACTTTCAAGAATGCTGGTTATAGTGTCCATCAGTCACAGGGTCGTTCCATGGGGACATGTGTGCAGGAAATGGTTGCTGTTGGAACAATACACAGGGTGCACAAGGAGGCTTTGGCTTGGATGCAGCCTAATTTGGAATGTGTTGTAGACATGGCCGGTTTGACAAGATGCAGGCTGCTACAAAGGAGGGGGCGGATCTGAGTGCTCTATGGGGTTATCAAGCAAGACAGTGAGTTCAGGAATGAATTAGATGTCTGAAGGTCATGTTGGACAATCGAACAACAAGGACAATTTCACTAGAATTTTACTTGTACAGGTCAGTTAAAAGACAGGAAATTCAGTCGCCAATCCACCGAATCCCCGAATATTTATATAGTGGGAGGAAACCAGAGCAAACCCCACACGAACACTGGGAGTACCACACTCAGACAGCAACCTGACTGATTTGAACCCAGGACCTTAGCCACTGAGTTACCAAGCCACCCGATATATATACTTTATTATAATTAATTATTTACATTATCAGTGGCACATTTTCATCTCAATAGAAGCTCCTGAAAGTCTTGATTTAATATATTTGAATATGATTAACTGCTTTTCATTTAATATTCTCTTCACTTGAAAACCATAATTTTTATTCTTTTTGGAAAAATGAATCAAATGTTTTTGTTTTTTTTTCTTTCCAATTTGTCCTTGATTTTAGCGGAAGTCTTCATTTTAAATAAACACTTCCTTAAATAGGGGATTCTGAAATCATGGCCTATAACAAAAAAAATGATTAATTCAGTAGTGTTTTCCTAAGCCATTGTAGCCTCTTAAACTTGAAAGTCTATTTGAGTGGCTCTGTAGGCGCACTCTTATGATTCAGATTCACTGTTTTAAGACTCCTTTATGGGGTTTGTGGTTTCTGTGTGAAATTATTGGTCGCTTAAAGGTGAATGGCCACTGACAGGTGAACTGAATAACACTGATAATCTCGTTATCATGACACTTGTCAGTGGGTGGGATATATCAGCCAGTGAACATTTTGTCCTCAAAGTTGATGTGTTAGAAGCAGGAAAATGGGCAAGCATAAGGATCTGAGTGACTTTGACATAGTCCAAATTGTGATACTAGACGACTGGGTCAGAGCATCTCCAAAACTGCAGCTCTTGTGAGGTTTTCCCGGTCTGCAGTGGTCAGTACCTATCAAAAGTGGTCCAAGGAAGGAAAAGTAGTGAACCGGCGACAGGGTCAAAGGTGGCCAAGGCTCATTGATACACGTGGGTAGTAAAGGCTGGCCTGTGTGGACCAACAGACAAGCTACTGTATCTCAAATTGCTGAAAAAGTTAATGCTGGTTCTGATAGAAAGGTTTCAGAACACAGAATGCATCGCAGTTTGTTGGGTATGGGGCCCATGGTGACCCCTGACTACTGCCGAAAGCACCTACAATGGGCACGTGAGTATCAGAACATCTTTCATCAGGACAATGCGCCCTGCCACAAAGCAAAAATGGTTCAGGAATTGTTTGAGAAACACAACAACAAGTTCAAGGTGTTGACCTGGCCAAAGTCCCCAGATCTCAATCTATCCGAGCATCAGTGGGATATGCTGGACAAACAATTCCGATCCATGGAGGCTCCACCTCGCAACTTACAGGACTTAAAGGATCTGCTGCTAATGTGCTCGACGGGTCAGGGCTGTACTGGTGGCAAAAGGGGGACCTACACAATATTAGGCAGGTGGTCATAATGTTATGGCTGATCGGTGTATGCCAATATATAAGCAATTAGTGGATAAATAGTATAGAAACATCGGTGAAATACATAATTAAGAAAAGTACATTGTTCAAATTTGTTTTGGTTTATATCGTGATTTCTTCAGCATGCCAGATCACATCTGCCAATGACAGTGCTAAAATTCTAAATTGTGAAGCAAAAATCTTCTGTTCACTATTTACTATAGTATATAGTAAATATATATATAGTTACTATACTATATAGTCACTATTTTGTTGAGTTTTACAAACAGCTACTTTTAGTTACTAAAATACATTCCCTAATAGCTGCTCTCAAGGTGATTCATGTGATGACAGCCACAGGTAAAGCTAGTGTAAAGCTAACTTTTTTCCTACTATACGATGATTTATGAATCACATGTCACATTAATTCGATTAAAATTCAAATAGTTCTGTGTGCAATTAAGGCTTCATTGATGCAGTACATATCCAGAATTACAAACAATATCCAAATAGAGTTCGAGTATTTATGCCACGTCTATGTGAGGGAACATTCTTGTGGAATATTGTGTTTTTTAACATGTACATGCTGCAATTTGTATACTGTCAAGAGTTTAATATGATAACACCTAGTGTCTTATTTGCAAACACAAATTGAATGCAAACATGAACAAAGTTAATTTCAGTGTGTAATATTGCAATGTACAGGAGTAAGTTTTAATCATCACCCCCCAATACCACTGTAATTCAGTTTACACGTCAACTAAACTCTTAACTAATTAGGTTAGATTGAGCGTATCATTTTATAGTGAGCTGAATTTGGCACCTCTTCAGAGTAACTTGTTCTGAGTAATTGGTGTTGAAGATGTTGACGGCGTGTTTATGATAATAAATTAATCTTCCATAAATTATTTCATTTAGTTTTAATCTATGTCATTGATGTAGTTACATAGATTAATATTCAACATTATGAATTAAAACATTCATGTTATGTTACTACTGCAGTTAGTTGTGCTATAAACAATGAAGGACCAAGAGTTTAATGCATGGCTAAGTGATTGTATAATTAATCTCCCAAACACTTCAGGCAGCAGTCAGACGGGATCTTGATGATGTCACAATGTTCTGACAATTCCCTTGCCTATAACATCGATGCAAGGGATTTGCGGCCTTTGTCTAATCCATTGTCTTTGAGCCTCTGAAAATCCTCTCCAAACTTCCTCTCAAAATTGCCATGCCTCCCAAAAACAACTTGATTATACCAATACCTCACCCATTTTAGCACAGGCAACTTTTGATTGCAACACACTGTTGATGTTTATGTTGGATGTGTCTATTGATTAAAAATTTTGTTTTCTTGACACTGGTGTGGCTGTGTGCCCCAAATAAATCCGTAGTGCTGCTCATCTATAGGTTTAAAAACTGTCAAATGTGCTTCCCTAATGAAGCGCTCCTCACCGAAGCCAGAACACAACAGCACAGTACTAACTGCAAGGAAACTGCCATGGAAATGCATCTGAGACTGAAACTCTGCAAAGTGTATGAGGGGAATGTTAAGTATGAGGGTGCAATCACTGAATAACGTATTTAAAACAGAACGAATGCCTTCTATCTAACACTCTTTTTTGGGGGGGGGGATAAGATGACTGCAGTATTTACTGCTTAGGCTGCTTAATCTTGGAAACGGATCAATAGCACCGATTAAGCTGGTGAATATTGTAAAGTATCATATTCTTACATTTTCCTTAAGTACAAAGCTGAGAGGGAAGATGAGGATGGATTCATTCATTCAAGAGGAAAACTTTTCATGCATCTTTTTACACAGGGAAAAAACGTAAACGTAATGACAAAAGTTTCCATTTTGTGAAGGAGTCGATCTGTAGTGATGTAAAATTCCTTTTTTTTTGGCATAACAAAATTCTGATTAATACATTTGAAAATATTCTAAAATAAATGAAGAGCAGTGACTTTAAAAATTGAGAGCAAGACGCGAGTGGAACACTGTCCTGGCAGGAGTTAATTATGGAATGTGAATTTTCCACTAGCTATAACTCAGATACGACACAAAGTTGCCATCACCTGCATTGCCCTATGGATTTCTATCATCAGATAAAATTTATCTTATTTTTATCATTTCAGGTGTAGGATTGATGGTTGTGGTATATATTTTTTTCCTGCTTAGAAACCTGCCACTACTTGCCTCCTCAATGCAAAATTTGACCTATTGATTAATCAACGTCCAGACTAAAATATATACTTTTAAATGTATTTATTAAGCTAAAACATTCAAAATTTGATCTATTTGAATTCTATCTAAGTTAATTTGCTAAATTTAGGGGGTAATTAGTCAAATGTTTACATCAATGGGATGACATCAGGAGTGAGTATGGGTGGCCCTGTCCTGTACAAAACTTTGTTCATCTTCAGTCTGGTCTTTACCACACAGGTTTGTGGAAGTATGTCATGCCCCAATCAAAAGAGATTCCTGAGGACCTCAATCAGTTGTTAATGTCCATTGGTATGGAAAGGGCTGCAAAACCACTTCTAAAGATTTGGGGTTTCACCAGTCCATTTTAAGGTAAATTCAACGCCATTCTTATACTTCCCAGGTCTGGTTGTCCAACTAAAATCACTCCAAGAGCAAGGTGTACAATAATTCTGGAGGTCACAACGAACCCCAGGGTAATATCTAAGGATCTGCAGTCAACTCTTGCATTGGCTGATGTCAGTGTTAGAGTCCACCATCAGGGAAACACTGAAGACGGAGTGTAGGAGAATAGCAAGGAGGAAACCATTGCTCTGCAAGAAGAACATTGCTGCTGTATGAAGTTTGAAAAAAGAACACCTAGATGATCCAGAAAGCTATTGGAAGAATTCCCTGTAGACGGATGAGTGGAAGGTAGAATGTTTTGGCTTAAATCCCAACAGTGAAGCATGGCAGTGGGAGTATCATGGTTTGGGGCTGCTTTTCTGCTTCAGGACCCTGGTGACTTCATGGTTCATTAATGGAACCATGAATTCTGGATTGTACTCACAAATTCTACAGGAGAACATCAGGGCATCTGCATGTAAGGTGAAGCAGAAGGTGGTTTATGAATCAAGTAACTATTCTCTTAATCACACTAGCAAATCTACAACAGAATGGCTGATGCAGAATAAATGACGCGTTTTGAGCTGGCCGAGTTAAAGTATAAATCTTAAGCCAATTGTAATATTGTGGCAGGACCTGAAGCAAGCAGTTCATGCAAGAAAGCCCACAAATATCATTGAATTGGGGCTGTTCTGTAAGGAGGAATTTTCTAAATGTCCTCCAAGTCAATGTACGGGACTGATCAACAGTTACAGGGAACATTCGGTTGCTGCTCGAAGGGGGTGCCTCCACTGAATCTGAAGGTTCACATACTGTTATTTGTTAAGTCAGGTTCTCTTTATATCTGGTTAGAATTTGGATGAAGGAATGGGCCAAAACTCCTCCAAGCCGACGTTCTGGACTGATCAGCAGTTTGAATGCAGTATTTTCTGCTCGAGGGGGTTCCTCCAGTTACTGAATCTTGAGGGCTCACTTACTTTTTTGGACAATTCATTTATAGTTTTTCTTTATCTATTATTAAGACAAAGGTGAAGATCTGGTCTCATTTTTGAGCACAATCTAAAGGGTTCACAAACAATTCTGTTGAGCCCACCTCAGTTATATTTTAAATATAAATTAAACAAAATTCCCACGATGGAATTTCATTTCCATTTTTTTTTGATAAGGAGAAATCTCTGATTCAATTCCATTAGTCCTTTAGTAATATACTAGTTTGAAAATGAGATATTTGTAAGTCCAAAGGGCAAACCCTATTCTGTGTTGTTAGGGCTCATTAATTGTTTATGACATACACATGCACGTTGTCCTTCTTACTTAGGGACATGTTTATCACTGCAATTCAAAGAATGGCTTTGATGAGCTACATGAAACAGATAAGTAAAAAAACAGTCTAACACAGCTTGAAGGAAGAGAGCAAGATTGAAACTCTGTAACTGAAGGCGCTTCTGTCACAGTTTGACATTCAGCAGACAGGCTCTCCACGAGCCAGAAAGCCCTGATTATTCAGCAGAAGCCTCTCTCAGGATTTTATCATCAGCAGTGGATTGTTCGTTTTCAAATACAGGTGTATTACAGGCGTCGCATTTAGTGAGCATGCTGAGGGCGCCGTTGTAGACGCATCCGTTCCTTGTGTAATTTTCTCCTTGCTTTTAATATTTTTCTCCACCCTTCAAAGTACAGAATTGGAAGAAAAAACGGTGCCTTGCGTATGCCTTTCATTTCTCCCATCCAATTCAGTTTTTCATATGAAAGAAAGAACTTGACAGTACGTTCAAAGTGTTCAGGATCAAAGAGAGCTCTCTGTTTTTGGAGGGGAGAAAAGATTGAGCTGAGGAACATATGAAAGGTTACCCCTGTGTCAGGGAAAATAACTTTGTGCTGTTAATTTGTCTCTAGGCTGTTGCACTATAGAGCCAAGTCACAAATGTATAGATTCAAAAGGGAAGCACTCAGCTCTGATTCAGTTCTGAACTTTATATTAGCGGTTGTATTTTTCTTCATTATTCACATGACGCTGTTAATTTCATTCCACTGAACTCCGTGTTTACATAGTTTAACATTTTGTAAGTAACAAAAAAGGTGAAAAACTGTCTTAATCCATAAATCCATGTGATGAAGAACGGATTTGGAGGGTGAACTGAATTAGGATATAATGAGTAAATAAAAGGAGTAATAAATACATTATGTGTTCAGAACAAACTAATTGCATGTGGATATCCTTGGAATACTCATTTGCCCGATCATTAGACCAGTCTTAAAATGAAGTATATGTAAAAAACATTTTCTGGAATACTGAACTGAAATAAATGCCTGGCCATCATTTCCACGTTTAGAATTGGATGCAACTTGACTACGTAAATATAGAGGATTATGCAATCTCTTATTTTTCCCGTGCAGTCCTAGGTTATCTGCATGAAGGATCACATCTTAATTCCAAAATTCCCCTTGTGATGAGTAGGCTGTGCTCATGATGGGGCTGAACTTACAGATACAATGCTTGTAAACTGTGTATTGTTAGTGATTCGCAGATAAGCACAAGCATACATAATGTGCTGACCATTTCATAGATTTCGAGGCAATGATGAAATCACAGGCTATACGCTTGGTAAAGTCCTTTCCTGGGTGTAGGACAATGTGATGACCTTGCGCCAACCTCTTCATTTTATGCATTGTAACCGAATCATCATGATGTGCTGAAATGATTGCATTTTTTTTGCATTTTATGGATGAAATTTAAAAAAAAAACTAAAACAAAAAAATATTATGTATATATTATTTCAATCTTGAAATAGTCCTATTTTTTTCAATCATATTTTTTTTAAATTATTTAAAATCCAGAAGTATTATTCTTATATTTTTTTAACCCAAAATTGGAATTGCCAATCATGCCATCGTGTCTAGCATGCACATTGTGGATATTCAGGTTATGGGACACTCCAAACCTGCAGGTGTCCCTGTTTAACTCATGGAAGTCACTTCTTTCATAATATACAGTGAGGGGGGAAAAGTATTTGATCCCCTGCTGATTTTGTACGTTTGCTCACTGACAAAGAAATGATCAGTGTATAATTTTAATGGTTGGTTTATTTGAACAGTGAGAGACAGAATAACAACAAAAAAATCCAGAAAAAACGGATGTCAGAAATGTTTTAAATTGATTTGCATTTTAATGACTGAAATAGGTATTTCATCCCCTCTCAATCAGAAAGATTTCTGGCTCCAAGGTGTCTTTTATACAGGTAACGAGCTGAGATTAGGAAGTGCTCCTAATCTCATCCACAGAAGCAATCAATCAAGAAATCAGATTACAAACTCTCCACCATGGCCAACACCAAAGAGCTGTCCAAGGATGTCAGGGACAAGATTATAGACCTACACAAGGCTGGAATGGGCTACAAGACCATCGCCAAGCAGCTTGGTGAGAAGGTGACAACAGTTGGTGCGATTATTCGCAAATGGACTCCTTCGGTCTGGGGCTCCATGCAAGATCTCACCTCGTGGAGTTGCAATGATCATGAGAACGGTGATAAATCAGCCCAGAACTACACGGGAGGATCTTGTCAATGATCTCAAGGCAGCTGGGTCCATAGTCACCAAGAAAACAATTGGTAACATGTACAGGCCCGTCTGAAGTTTGCCGATGAACATCTGAATGATTCAGAGGAGAACTGGGTGAAATGACCCAGAACACATGGCCAAGGCAACAAAGGAGTGGCTCAAGAAGAAGCACCAAGTACTAAGTCATGTTTTGCAGAGAGGTCGAATACTTATTTCACTCATTAAAATGCAAATCAATTTATAACATTTTTGACGTGCGTTTTTCTGGATTTTTTTTGTTGTTATTCTGTCTCACTGTTCAAATAAACCTACCATTAAAAATATACGCTGATCATTTCTTTGTCAGTGGGCAAACGTACAAAGTCAGCAGAGGATCAAATACTTTTTTCCCTCACTGTAGAGCAAACATTTTACATTTCATGAAATGATGTTGATTTTATTATATTGTTTGACATCATGACAATACATAATTTTTTGTATTTCTCAATTGCTTTACTAATTGTGGAAGAAATTTTAAAATGAGGTTTGATTGATGACCATTGCTTCGTTAAGACAAATATAAACATGAAAAAATAGGTTAGCATTAAGCAATGTGCAATGAGTGAAATATTTTGTCAATGATTGGACAATTGGCTATATATTTTGTTGTCATCTAGACAAATGAACCAGTTATTGCTCACAGTAAATGTGAGCAGGAAAGACGTAATATGCGAAAGGATTTGTGAAAAGGCGAATGCAGTCAGAAAATCTAAAGGGAACAGATCTAAGATTGTATTACTGAAAAGACTATAGGTTTGAATTATTATTTCTTCAGACATTTAAACAGGGACGAAAAACCTGTAACCTGGCTTAATCACCAGACTTAATCACTGGCTTAAAAAAAAAAATTTTCGCCACATTTTATTCAGAACAGTGTGTTCAAACTCCCATTTCTGAAGGAGCTTTGAAGATTTCATTGTTTTCTCAAAACCTGGTTCTGGACATTTAAAACACAGCAGTTCCGTGACCGTATGTAGCCATTCAGAACATTAATTCTACTCCTTCACAGAAGCACTCTGTACCAAAAAATTTACAATACAAATACATTTAGGGTTAGAGTTAGTGCTTGATGATATGAGCCTAAACAAAAGCAAAACAAACCATAACTAGCTAAAACTGAGTGTGCAAAACACAACTACCCAAGTGAATCAAAACATGGTGAAAAACCATGAGGTGTGCTGGTGTACCTCACCAGCTCACTGCCCATTTCACCACCTTCCCAGCCTCCTTTTAAAGTTTTCTCCCACTATATGACTGATTACTTTACTTGGGACCTGGGAAGGGCATTCAACTTGCTGTCGAAAATCCCAAGCCAAACAGAGCTGCCAGCCTTGTCATTGCCAGCTCATAACATCTGTCTGATGAATAGTTAACCCATTTTCCTTTATTACAATGTATGTGCTAGTTAATTACAGTTGGTACAGGCTGTAATTCAGGAACCCCATAACCTCTGCAGACACACTTAGTCTCCTACTATAGCAGCTTTTGACATTGTTAGAGATTCAGGTGTTCTGTTTGAAATGATGTTTCCCCCTATTGTGAGGTTATGAAGCAATATTGGAAAACATGAAAGTTCCGCAGAGCATTAATAAAGCAGCTGCCTCAGAGTAAGAGCTCCTCGCCTTGTATTAATAAAGAAAGTCGGGCAATCATGCAGAGAGAGGGCTGAATTTAAATATGCGAGTTGTACGCCCCCAGGCTCTCTCAGACATAGTTCATCCACTTTGAAATGCAGAAAGCCTAGTCCTGATTTAGCTTTTTAGATATTAACTTTTTTTTCAGGGTAAAGGAAACATCCTGAGAGGATCTGCCACAAAATTGTCATTTTTCAGACATGACCTGACCAGCTGCCAGCTGTACTCATTTATGGGACAACATGAAGGCCTCGTACCGTGAATGGGCCCTGCTGTAAAGAAAATAAAGGAAATATGTCATGTTATTTCCAAAGGCATGCAATGTTATTTCCAAAGGCATGCAATGCTTCTGGGCCATCGGGGTTAAAATGTAGCATGAATGGGAGAACTCTTTTACTGCAACTTCAAGAGCCGTAAACTTGAATCATTGAGTTTGATGGTTGTGCGTAAGGAAATCATTACTGTCCTGGTTCTGAAATCAAAACAGTTTAGCTCATGTTATGTTGGCTAAGTCTAGGAATGTCCCAGTTGATCTGTACCAGCTGTGGCCCTGGAGACGAGGCTGTTCCAACCTCAAAACAATGACTACTTGTGGAGCTGTGCTGTATTAGCATTCAGCTGACTCTCCCGTGTGGAATCAAGGCAGGTCTGTTCACACTCTGCCCAGCCAGCTCTGAGCGTGCATCACATCACAATGGAATTTAGTGCTTTGAGCTGATCAGGAATTCAGTTCTGTGGTCTGAACTGGACAGGAATGCAGTTCTGTGGTCTGACAGAAGAAGAATTCAGCCCTGCGGTCTGAGCTTATCAGGAATTCAGCACTGTGGTCAGAGCTAAACACAAATTCAGCACTGTGGTCAGAGCTGAACAGGAATTTAGTTCTGTGGTCTGATAGTAGAAAAATTCAGCACTGTGGTCTGAGCTGATCAGGAATTCAGCTCTGAGGTCTGACCTGAACAGGAATTTAGTTATGTGGTCTGACTGAAAAATAATTCAGTGCTGAGATTTGAGCTGAACAGGAATTCAGTTCTTTGGTCTGGACTGAGCTTGAATTCAGTTCTGTGCCCTGAATAAAGAAGAATTCCGTGCTGTGGTCTGAGCATCATGTGTCCTAAACCATGGTCTGCCCAAAGTTATAGCCTGAATGAAAAATAACATTTTAAACTTTCTGATCTCGTTTATATTTTGGTTTTGACTTCTTGTTTAAAAATAACAGCATACAAAATTTTTTAATTTATGCTATTTTAAATAAAATAAGTTTAAAAATCTTTAAAAAAAAGAGTAAAAAATTTAGCATTAGATCCTGAGTTATTGACAGCTTAAACTCTTAAACACTTGTACGATCAGATATCAAACAATGCTTTCCATCTGAGACTTTACATTATATTAGTTAAATTAGCAATGAAACTGCTATATTTAACACCTTTACCAAAAGATATTTTCAGCTTGTCACAAATTTTAAAAAGTGAAATTTATCAGATTAAATTATTGCTCCATCTAGGTATAACTATTTAAAGATATATGTTATTACATTTTATTGAGGGACTTTGTGATAAAACTCAGATCCATTCTACAAATAACATTCACTTTTATATATAACCACTGCAGGTTCTCAAACATCTTACTTTTTACATTAGTCTTGGAAGACAAATAGATAGAAGATAGATAGAATAGATTAAAGTCATGTCTGAAAAAAAGAGAAGATTAGTTATTTTTCCCATAACGCAATTGGATTTGCTATTTTTGTCAAACGTATGTGTATTATAAATTGATGTAAATTAGCTTTAGCAACATTTAATGTAGAAATTTTCCCATCTCAAATCATTGTGTTTGGTCCTAAACAAATAAAAACAGAACGCATCAAAAGTTTGAGTGCACTTGCTGTGTTTTTTCTTTTTTCTTCTTCATAATTGACAATGCTATTCTTCGTATACATTTCTATAGATTCTGGAAAATGACACTCAAGAATGACAAATTTGTGCTTATGCTTCCAACATTTATAGTAATCATGGCCCCTCACCCATTAACAATAATTGGGGACAAAAGGTTAATTAGGTAACATGCATAGATAACGTGCTAGTTAACTCAGAGATCACCTAACAAAGATACTTTTATAATTAGGCCAGTGGTCTAAAACCGTGTTATACACATCTCAGACCAAAATTAACCTTGTTGTGCGCCACTAATGGTAACCACACTCAGGTTCCAACAATCAATGACAAAGTCAGAAAGAAAGGGTTAGACTGGAAAAGTCGATGGATGTGTGTTTGGTTAGGGTTTTTGTTGATTTATTACAAATTTGAGACACTGCTGTATTTTGGGTTCCCCAACCAGGGTGATTTCTTTGACTTGGTCAATACCAAAGTTTGCCAAATAAACGGCTTTAACAACGATTTCATCTCCCTGTCTCTGCCCACCCCCCAGACGAGCAATAGTATTTTTTACAAAGCATTTGGTCAACCAGGCAATATGTTCTAAAGTGAAATGTAGGCTGTACTGTATTCAGATATAAGGAAATTCAGATGTCATAATCCATAATGGCAGCCTCTACAGCAGAAGAGGGAGTGTGAGTTCAACTGGTAGTCCTGTCCGAGAGGCATGGGAAGGCCTCTGATATGGGGGGAGGGGGGACACAGACTTTTCGGGTACCAAGGACTGCACTGATCTGAGCTAAATTCACAAAAGTAATCCCCCAGGGAGAGAGAGAGCAGAAATAAAGTGTGAGGGACTGCACTGAAATGGAAATGCTACCAGTTCAGCTGCGCTATGAGTGAAATTTGGTCATCCTACTGGCTAACATGTAATTCTGGCTTCGGGAATCCGTCTACTTTTGTTAACCTAAACTTGGCTGCAATGCTAGCTCTGGGGATCATCCAGAATGACTGCCAAGCAGGAATACATATCAGCATCAGAAATCTATATAGCCACATCCCATCATCTCTCTCAGTCCCCCTGGTTACCATATGAAAGATTTAATAGATGTATTTTTAATCCAGCTTTATTGGTAGAGACTGCCTGATTCAGGAACTAAATGTGGGAGGCTATTCTGTAATTGGCGAGCTCTGTGGGCAAAGGCCCTTCCCCCACGACATTATTTTTGCTATTCTGGGCTTGAATAAATAGCCAGCCTCGTGTGTGCTATCCGAGAATTTGTGTCAGAGTATTTTTATACATTTTGTATCCTTGAAATTTGTGGCTTAATCCTGGGTTCTGCCACTTTCCCCAAGATAAATCCACTGTAGCACAGAGTGTTGTACACGTATTGTCATCCCATCCATCCATCCATCCATTTTCAAAACCGCTTATCCTGGTGAGTATTGTCATCCCTTCCTCATTATACTCTGCTCCGCTCCTCTCAGACAGACAAATGATCCGCGTTTACCTATTCGACTTATAAATTAAATTAATCTCTCATTTGGCCTTGGCCATTGCCCAGATCCCCATATTGTCACCACCGTCTCCCCCATCAGGACACAATGACAGAAAGGCTGAATCACTCAGAAGGGGATCCTAATATTTAAAAAATATTAACATTGTTTTAATGGTCAATAATTAGAACTACAAAATGCTAAAACAAGGTCTATTGCATGGTGTCTGATAATTAAATCTTCATATTCCTCTTGCCAAAAAGCTCCACTGTTTACATGTGATTTTTACGAATTGGGAGGTTGATTTTTTTTTTATCTCAAAGACAGCAGCATTCTGAATAGCATACACGGATGTACATGATAACATGTTTTTGTCTGCTTAAGACCCACTGTAGCCTGATTCTGCTGTTTTGTTACTTGTAATTTTTTTTTGCCACACAAAGGAGGGATTTGAGTTTCTGCTAATAATTTATTCAGGCCTTTGTAAAAAGAACATTTGTTCTCCAAAATTGTAATAAACTCACACACCCACACAAAAATATTTACACACACACACACACATACACACATATATATATAGCTGTACACATGGAAGTATGTCACGTTTCCCAGCCACAATGGATATACAGAGGAATTATGCATCAGATTCTGCTACAGAAAATGTAACCGCAAACAATGTTCAAGCCTTGGGGGGACCATGTGCATCCAAACTGGGAGATAAACTGAAATGTGTTGTTAACATGAGAGAGGAGTACCCTCAATTAGGAGACAGCTGTGCTGAGAAAAAATCTTTTTTCCTTTCAATAAAAACGAAAGCCATTGCAAAATACCAACCTTTTAACTGGTTTCTTATTGTTTGCATTCAAGACTTGAGGCAAAATCACCAGGTGACAGAAGCACACAGCTCTTAACATGATGCGTTTCATTCAACAGGATGAGATATCTTGATAAAGTAATGATTTCACAATGATATCTTTTCCTGTTGAATGAAACGCATCATAGCCATATGTGGGAACAGTGCCGTAAGAGGTCAGTTAGCAGCTAGTCAACTTTTTTTTTTCTGCTGGATTGTGAATTTTAGGAGTTTGGAATGTGGAATGTTCCAATGTGACAAGCTGCCTTTGCCAGAAAAGGCTTCACCACATGGCTTGGCTGAATATGAGGCCATTGGGCCCAAACAGAAAGCTGCCGCAGCAGTATTGTGAGTCCTTAAGAATGTAGAACTGGCTGAACACGCATGGTATGGAGGAAACTTGTGAACATGTAGACTTGTAGACAACATCTGCAGGGGGGAAAAGTCTTTCTAAGATGACAAGATGACTACAGAGATAAACCAAAGGCAAGAGCAGGATTTTAACCAGATGTATGCATGAATGCAGTGCAGACCCTGTGTAGGCCGTAAATAATCCCTGAAAAGAGGTTTTTTTTACTGCGTAGCTTTGGATGTCAGTAGTAGCAACATAAGATAGCTAGAAATATTTTTTATTTTGTCATCAACTGGGTCAAATAATTTAAAAGTAATACAAGTTTACACTGTGGTTTCTGTACTTCAAGCCATTTTCCACAAATGTCCTACTACCACAGTTTTTACGAGGGCTATGAGAAGTTATTGCACTTTTTTTCGAAACTCACAGTTGGTTGCCAGCCTTTACAGAGTCACCGCTTTATTTAATTACAGCAGAGAGCAGACCTAAACAAATTTTCATTTTTTATGTAGCATTGATGCAGATGTTGGCACAACACCTCAAATGTTAATGTGAAATAATACATTTTGCTCCTGTGTAACACTGTTTAAAATCTCATCATGACAAAGCAGAAATGATTGACATAGTATTGTGTCAGTTCCGTACTAATGCCTCTAATCATTCCGTTTTAATTTAAACACTATTATGTAACGCTAGCTACATTAATCTAGTGTGAATTTTCAATTGTTGTTAATCAGCTATGTTCTTTTTGTAATATTACATCTCAATAAAATGTGCATAGATTTCTGTATGTAATATTATATTACAGATTTTGTTTTTTTACAGATGAGCTATGGCAGGGATTAATTCAATATTAATACAAATGCACAATGTACATCTGCAAGCATTGCAACATGTTATGCCTAGCATGTCTGCATACATTTCCTACATTTAGTAAATGTGAACACACTTACGTCTTTTCAAACCTCAAGTGTGAATGAATTTTTGAGGCAACCCAGAGACTGCCCAGGGCTGACCATGATGATGAGGGATGAACTGTGAGACACAGGACTGATGCTTCCCTATCTTATAAAGACAGCATACTGTACCGAACAAAAATCACATCTATTATTGGATACAGATTATTTTGTCTTTTGGAATTTGGAAAATAATTTGTACCTCTGGGCTTTAACAAAAATGTATATTTAAGCAAAGGTGGGCTCCAGGTAATCAGGGTTATCTATCAGCAAGTTTGCATGCTTTGCAAGTTTTATTTGTCCAACACTGCACTAAAATTAATGAGATTTCTGCAAAGATTAGTTGGTTGCTTGGCATATATTAGCCTGGGGCTTCTCCTGCAAAGTTTGGAAATCTGATCATTATTTTACTGACTACTCATCCATACTTTGGATACATTGCTTCAACCCCCTTGTGCCAACTTAAAATGGTAATACCATTAAAATAGCTTATTGCATACAACGATCCTAAATATTTATAAATGAACACTCAGAAAGGGATTATACAGGGAATTATAATACAGTTTTGTCATTTGCCAAAGTAAATCATGAGAACCTTCACATGGATAAATATAGTAACACTGAAGTAATGGTAATTAAATCACTGCGTAATAACCATTGGTTACTATAAACAGGGACAGTCTCATTGTTTTCTTAAATGTTATGGGATATTATATAGGGATAGATTTATTATTATTGCATTTATGATTTAAAAGCTTGTTTAATGAATGTTTGAGTGGCAAAGAAATATTGTAACACACAGAACCTGGGTCAAAATTAGAGTAAAATAAAATAACATGGTCAGAAACATTCATGCCACCACACACTATAAATAAAGGTCTATAACATGAAGATTCACCACCTAATGTTCATGAATTTGATAGCATGAAAATTTGATATGGAATTTTATATGTAATGTTGCAAGGCTATATTATACGGTTATGGTGATTTTGTTTCATATATATTGTGACAGCACAGCAACCTGCTCATGTGATATTTTTTCTTTTTGAATCTGTTACTTGTGTTGTTCTTTTGTAACACTTTAGGTAATACTGAAAGTTTCATATGTGGCTGGAGTTTGCATGCTGCATTCTCATTTAACATGTAAAATTATCAATTCAAGGCAAACCCTAACCATGCAGACAAATCACAGTTTAGTTGACAGCTTAATTAATTTATATCTTCAGTAAGTATTTTAGAAAACATTCAAATTATGCAAGGAGCAGACGGCCAGTTAAGTGCTGGAGAACATGTTATTTTTAATATTTATAAAGGCAATTGAAATATTCATGATATCCTTCTTCATGCACTGCACAATTTAGTCTCAATGATGATTAACACAGATGCTGTTTAATAATGAGACATTTGGCAGACCTATAATTAATTTTAATGGATTGGTTGTATTTGTGGAATGTTAGACTATTAAAAACAAACCTTCGCGTTTCATTCAAATACCTGCATGTTGCGTTCACGTATTTGGGAAGACCAAAAATGTGTTAAGTATTTAATATGTATAACAGTCCTGTTTAAGGCAGGCCTATGAGACGGACTAAAGTTGCTCGCCCGAGAACAGACTGAACCCTATGAGCTGGAGTAAAGGTGCTTGCCCGAGAACAGACTGAGTCCTATGAGCTGGAGTAAATGTGCTCACCGGAGTACAGACTGACAATTCCAGAGCACCTTTACTGGGAGGTCCATTGTGGACACACACTGCAGCACAACATCCCACTGTTTGTTTTTTGGCAATGTTAAGTAAATAGTAATTTCATTTAGCCTGTTCAGGTATCAACAAACACTAGCAAATATTTATAAACAGTTTTGGTCCAAGGTTAATCTCCATGCGATATTTTATTTTTTTCAGAAATTGTACTAGGCTTGTTTTCCTTTTTTACTGTTCAGAGTAACTCTCAGGCAGTTCAATGCTACCAAAATGTTTTCAACCCAGTTCTTTCCCAGGTAAAAAGCCCTAAGAGCTGGAGCGAGTTTAGTGTATCTGTTTTGTCCTTTAGGCTCACTTTTGGCTTGCTTACTATACATATTGGCAAGAAAAAACAGCTGCAAACACTTAAAGAGTAGAAATAGACATGGGGAAAACAACATGTGCCTGACTTGTGTTCCCTGACCTGTTTGAGGGGCTATTGCCTGAAGGAATCTTATTGATGTAGTATGTTAAATAGATTATGTCAACAGCTTCAGCCGAACCAGAATAATAGAAGCATAAATTTAAACCAAAATCAAAATACTATTTGTGAAGAACAATTTTTACTTACAAAGTTTACATAATTGACTGGATACAGATGGAGTAGGTGAAGCTGCCTTGGGATATATTCACCTGAAAATGTCATGCTAAACTGACAAGACAAATGAGAGAATGGTATTATTTAGAAAACCTACATGATCACGCCGCAACATTGTGTGTCCGGGGAAACAAGAAAAGGATAAAAAGCATTTCCTGAGTGCCCGGATAAGCCCTGCAGCACAATATTACAACATTGTGTCCTGGAACCAGGAATTCGTCCAGGATGACTATACACATCTCTGCTGCATTCCAGGTATTATGACAACTAGGTATCATTTATAAACAATGCCAAGTATTAACAAGGGTTAAGTTCAGCCCATGCTTCTTTGTTGTTACCCATGGTGGTGTGGTCTTTATTGTTATCAGTCCACGGTGATGTGGTCTGAATAGTTATCTGCCCATTGTGATG
>JAOVYW010043131.1:0-25911 GCA_025775045.1 Hiodon tergisus
TTTGACCAACCTTGAAAAAGTCCCAATCCTCCTAGGAGAGGAGAGAAGCACGGCCCAACTGGCAGCTCAGTATGTGTGTTTGTAGCATGTTCACTGTTTGTAATGATATTGTTGTTGTTGTTTTTTTTGTTTTGTTTTTTAAATTTATTTATGTATTTTTTTTCTTTTCTTTTTTTCTCCATGTATATATTGTATTCTGTACAATTGCTTTGGCAACACCTGCTATTGCATGTCATACCAATAAAGCACCATTGAATTGAATTGAATTGAATTGATAAACTACTTATGATTGCCCAGTAAATTAGTCTGACTCATTTGATCTCCCAGAAAAATAAAATCCTTGCCCAAAAATAGACCCATTCATGTGTAATTTCGATGCATATTTTAACTATCTGTTACAAAATTAAATTGCATTCCCCTGCAGATCAGTTTGCTGCAGCCTGATGCTATGAAACCTCGTAAGGAACTGCAACACCAGAAACAAAGGTTTCAGTAAACCTGGGGGATAATTTCCAGGCGAGAGTGATCAAAGCAACCAGCCCAGTATGTGAAGCCAATGCAACAGCGGAAGGGAGGTGCGGTGGTCTGTAACAAGTTTCAACTGCAGTGCGTGAAGACCAACTAAGAGGCCAAGAGATCCGGTGGAAAATCGCTTCCCTCTTTCATTACACCAGCAGACCTCATGGCCAGGAACCAACAGTCCCCCCTCCCTCTTTCCCCCTCCAGGGGCTCAGAGAAAGCACTTCCTAAACCACCAGCCACTCTCCAGGTGGATGCAGAACTTTTGGTGGAGAAAAAAACTAAATACTAGAAAGCATTACTGTTATCGACTTGCATAAACATTACAGATTTTTAACGATTAAAGTGAGATATTGAGAAATATTAGTTTCATGCATGTGAACCCATCCTTTATATTGTGCAGGCCATGAGTGAGGGGAAAAAATATAAGGCAAACGAGAAGTGAAAGATTCTGAAGCTGGCATGCTATATGAATGAATACATGAAGTCAACACATAACAAGCTCTTTTTGTGCAAACCGGTTCAATAGATTCTGTAATCAGTGGTGTGGAGCGACCCTTTGCGAGGCCGGGCCTCAAAAGCTACCCCGATCTGCAGCTAAAAAAAAATCACGACAATGTGCATACTAACACGAGTTAAGTGGAAAGCATGTTTCATGCCTCACACTGGTCATTGCCTTCTACTGCACAACAATTTTAATATTCTGAAAGGATTTTAATCTCACAGCCAATCGTCTGACATCATTTTGTCAAAAAGCTGGCGTACACATTCCTTTGCATTCTGAAACTACAAATACTTGGAAAAAGTATTGAAAAAACGTTGAAAAAAAATGTGTTGGTCATATCTTTTTCATACTCACAAGCAACTGTTTGAAAAGGGTATTGTTTCATACAGCAGCAAGAAGCCAAATGTCAGCATATAATTTCAGCAAAGTTAATGTTTCGTTTCTGGTGTACTGCTCTTGTCCCAGATCATTTCCGATTGTGCAATTTAAAATAGGAAACAAATGTCCATTTATCTGGTCTTTTTTTACATATAACTTTCCACGTTACTTTTTTTAGACAGAAAATCCACAGTGTGTTCAGTGAAATCCAGTTAATTGCCTACTGACCTAGAGTCTCGCAGAGCTCCAAGTTCTCACACCAGCTGGGCAACGTGGCGGTTATCGTGATCACTTGAAACAGAATCCTGCTAACAAACGTTTAAAGTCTGTCTCTCTCCACCCCACACCCAACTGTCCACACACACACACACACACACACACACACATATATATACATACAAGTAAACTTCCTGTGCGTGCTCTTTCAGACCCAGGACGAGGAGAGAAAATGCCTTTCAGTACAGAGTATAAATAATATTACTAATTTAACAAGCTCGTAAGTATTTTAATAAGAGGTCTCTTCCGAAGCAAGAAAATCCATGAGACAGATTTCTGCTGGGCACACAATCCCTGGAGTCTAGAATGGAGACTAAGGTTCTGAGTTGACTAGGAAAGATAGAAAGAAAAGGTTATGTGACAACATTCCTATCTGGAGTGTTTTATTTTAGTTGGAAACATAATTGTCTGTGGCTAGCATTCGTAAGTACATTTAACCCTCTGCCTTGCCAGAAAATACAGATGCAGAGTTTGTTGTCCTCAGAGGGTGATATGTTGTAATTACACCTTGTGAGAGCACACCTCCATTTATCAAAATAATATTCTGTATTTTCAGCTTTTAAATCAACATTCTGCATGCTTTCAGAAGTGGGAGTTTCCACCAAAAATTGCCTGTGACTGTGGACACCCATTCTTTAATAGTTTACTGTTACGTAGTGTTAATATGTTAGAGATGTAGGAGTAGACGACTGAAAACTGATTGGTGGAAATCTCGTCTTCTCCATGTGGCATCTACAAATTGACAACATAAAAAACTTTAACATTAACAATTCAACAATGTTAAACAACTGCTTCTGCTATACTATATGTAAATTCTCCATACTTGCAAAGATGTTTCTCATTCATCATTTTAAATAATCCATTGTTTTATGAAGGTACACAGCATACGGTTAAAAAGAGTAGAAAAGTGTGGCGTCACTGCTGATTGTTTAACGATACAGTTTTGTGGGGAAAAAATGATAAGGAGACAGATGTTATTCAAGGTGAGTACACACTACTGGGATAAGATCCCCACCCCCTATCCAACCCGCCCACCGCATCCAGTCAACATCTGGTTTGCTCCACCTGTAACTTTTCTGTTAGTTTCCATTTCAGAGTGGATCTTACTGAAGATCAGACTGGTAATTCACGATGTGGAGTGTTCTGTTCTTTCTGTGGGCTTTATCCACTGTTGGAAGCCCCGCTGAAAACATCTCAGAGACAGGCGTTGGAAAGGAACCCGTCATAGCCAGGGGAAAGCTGCTGGTGAGATCTTGAGAACTTCTGTGAAAGGGTGTCTGCTAAATGCTATCGAGTTTTTTGTGCAGTTTGTGAATGAACAGCTTTTCGGAGACCACCAGACATGATTCTGCTCTTTCAACCATAGGCTCCCAGTGTTGTTGGATGATCCATTAAGAAGATGCCAGAGCTTCGGGAATTTCTCATGGAGCGCTGGGCCCTATAGTATCCTTTGACACACGATACTCTCGCTTCGATTTTGCATTGAACTCGAATCCGTTTTATGTGATATGTCACATCTTATGCGTTTTAGTTATTTCGCTTAATGCTGAGAAACTGACAGAAGAAAAAAAAACATGTAGAATGGCCAATATAGACCAACTGTGCTAACGTTTGTCTTTTAGCGTGTCTCTACAAATCTACAAATCTCTACACGCATGGGGGGGGCTGGGGGGGGGGGGTGAGAAAGTATGACTATGTCCGGGCTACAGCATTACTGACCGAGGCCACTCGGGTGGCCTGAGAGATAAAATACGAGGAAATAAAAGCAGTTGTAATGGATTTTCTGTCCCCACCCTTGCATTATCTCCCTTGATTTACTCTCTGAAGTCATAACTTGGAATACGATTCGGGGGAGGAAAGAAATCCTCGGCTTATTTTCTACAATGAGAGAGATGAGGTTGTGAAAGTAAGCAATGAGTCCTCTAGTCACATTTGTTAAACATGGCATGATATCATAACTTTGTTGTACAGTAAAACCAATACATCACACAGGAGGACATTCTTTAACAGTGGGATAGCATAAAATGTTATTAATGTTATTGTCGCCATAAAATACCTCTTTAAAAATCTTTACTTCTCTCTACATTATTTAGTAATGAGTTTGACTTAGGAAGCGAACAAATTTTCACCCACAACCCACAAACAGCTGTGCCTTCTTATGTCCGAGTTTATGCTAACAAATAAAAACATTTAATTGATGCTTTCTTCCCATCAGTTCCAATTAAGGATGGAACATTTTCAGAATTCCAAATCCATGTGTGCTGTGTGGTTGTAAAAACCAAAGGAGGATTTCTATGCAAACTTAATCAACAATAACAGTAATAAGATGCAGGTGAAGAGCTGAAGAGCCCTCCTTTAGAGCCCTCCTCTTCACCACCCACTCTTTTTTTTTTCCCAGACTGTTCCAGTGAAGAAGATGAAAGCAGATGAGATCAGCAGTTTGCTGGATTCTCTCGGCTTCTATAAGAGGTCGCAGAAGGGAGAAGAAGTGCCTGAAGATTTCCAAAACTTCCCACTGAGGGCTCCCAGAGATGAACTATGAGGACACACTGTGGACACTTTTGGCATAGCACGCAGTCAAAATGACATCAGGGACCCCAAGACCAGATTGTGTCCGGTTCCAGATTGAAAGAAGGGACTTTCTGCAGTTGCACAAAAGTTTACCATGTGTGTTTTCACTAATGGTGGATCACAATTAAAATCAAAACAAATAAACTGAGAAACTTGTGGGTGTCTCTGATTTAACCTCACTGACATTTTAAACATTTTCTTCATACACGAAACAACGGTAGCAAAATAATAAATTACGCAGGGTGTGAAGACAAAACCCTATAAACTGGACTTTGCTGATTCCAATCCAGCTCATATCATTGGTTGATTGGGTCAAATCAGTGGGACTTCTCTGACTAACTAGTCACTTGCTTTCCCTGGAAACCTTCGGGGCTGTGTAGCATGCGGTGAGAAAAACGTACGGGCGACTTGAAGGTGATCAGGACTGGAATAGACGAGGTGTACTTCCTCTCCCTCCCCATGCCTGAGGTGCAATATCACAGTTCCATTGTCAGTTCCAAATCGGGGAGAAAAATAATAACTAGGTATTCTAAATAAATAAAAAAACGTGTTACAATATACGTTATGTGTGTTACGTACAGTATAATAACTCAATGAGGAAAACACAAAAATAGTACTGAAACAGTCTACTGGCCTTGCTTTATTCTAATCCTCCATAAGCCTTTGACTTAATCTGATTAGTAGAGTTGACTAAACTGAGTCCCTGGACAGAAGGAGAAACAACAACGCGTTGACCTCGGCCGTCTGATAGCTCGCGATGCCTGTGTATTACACCCCGATTCCCCAGAACATACGCCTGGGCTTGGCTTATGCTAGTGGGTCCGTCTTTGTGGACAACAGAACGCGCGATGGTAGCAACAGCCAAGAACAGAAAAATACAACAGGTAATATGAATTAAACTTCTGGCTATTTCCAGTCTTGTTTTCAAACCAGTTCCGACTGATGTTTTAGTGTTCTGCTGTACGATATTTCAATGCATTGTAACTATAACCAAGTACTATGAATTTCTAGCTCTGCTTTTTATTTCTTGTACAATAGGTTATGAGTTTGATTTTATGGTGGAGACACATGATTTGTGATTTTTTAACAGAATTCTTTTTTCAGCAAATGAAATAGTATCACACCTTCCCCTTCAAATTCTGCTGTACTTCAATGGCATTTATTTTCCTTTCTGGTGGATTTCTGAAGTTATCATGTTGGAATTAAAGGTTGGTTCTATGGTTCGCTTGTCACTAATAAAAGTATGATGCAGATTTAATAGACTGACATTGATATCAGACCTGAAAGTGTTGACGCTGACCTTATTACCTTCAGTTAAACAAAAACTTTTTCCCCCTCAGTTCTTTCTTCTCCCTGGGTACTACCAGGGCCTCTTGGTGACTGGGATGGTCTTGCTCACTATTTTTGAAGGTCTGAGGCTTTACCTTGGCTATGTGGGCAATTTAAAAGAAAAGGTACATCAGTATTCTAAGATCAATTTCACTCTGTTCGAATAATGCATTCTCCACTCAGGCATGAAATATTATATCATATTGTATAAAAAAAGAAAGATAATTTGATCTAATTCTAAATCAACATCATTATATCAATTTAGGGAATTTTTATTCAAAAATGTAAGTATTTTAGTATTTTTTTCTGGCTTTAAATCAGGTGCCGGAGCTGGCTGGTTCCTGGCTCCTAACAACCCTGTTTCAGTTGCCCATCCTGCTGTTCTTTATGATGGATGAGGGCGTCATCATCCTGCCCCTGGAGAGAGCCATCCACTCCATCTACCTGGCCTTCGTCCTCTCCGAAGCCCTGGCGGCCTTGCTTGCCCTGAGGACCATGAGCCGGAAACTCAGCCTCCAGTTCCACCTGCATCAGTTCAGCGAGGTCGAGAACATCCGGCCCACTGACATGACCCCGGCGCTCGGTCTGCCTTTCGGAAGAAGCGTGCTCCCAATGCCCTCCAACAAAGACTGAAAGATGCGTGGCATAGCAAATATCTGGCAAACAATAAGGTTAACTTCTTAAACACTTAAACTTCTGTTGGATTCCAGGGCTGCATTGTCTGCTGTCCCAGATTCATTTCACATGCCTATGTTACTATTCTGAGAAACGTGCCTACGGCCTTGATGCTGTTATATAAACTATTTTTTGGGGGGTGTGACATTTTCGTGCACATGCCTTTATCCAACCAGGTTTTCCCTGCCTGGGTCCACATCCCTCCCCCTGAAGTGGCCTGGACGCGCTGTTTTGTCTTCCCTTTGAGACTAGAGAAGCAACTGGTCTGCATTCACAATACAGAATATTTATTTAATGCAACTAACTACTATCGCACCATTTTTTATTTTATTTTTACATATCCTGGTGGTTCTCCCTGTATGGTTAATGTGCTTCCATGGTTCAGAGGAATTACAGAATCAAAAATTTTGAGAATCGTGGAATCACATTTTCATCCACCACGCATTTTTTTGTACAGTAAATTAATAACATCAATAATGTCATTGATGTTTACTAAAATATCTAACCCAGAACCGTCACAGGACCTAGAAACTGCTTGACATTAAATTTCATGTCTACTAATGATCTAAAAGAAGACTGCTCTAACAACAATAGATACAGCAAAAGTAGACATTTTTGAGCAAATTATATATACCATTTCCATGAAGAACAAGTTGTATTTGCCCCTGTACATTAAAAATAACATGCGCTCATTCAAAAATCATCTTGTTAGTTTGTACTCTAAATTGCCATGGCTTCACCTGGAAATTCTAGAGATCGTCAAATGTCCCACATGGTTACCTTCAGCCAGAACTATGCTGAACGCATTTCTAGACCAATATTAAGAAATTCCGTTTACTGTATCTGAAAACCAGCTCACCACATTCCAATTGAAACGCATGTTATTGACTACTCTCACCCTGGTGGTTCTTTAGCTCATGACCCCTATGATCCTCAGCAGGAGTATATGTGAATCCCTCCACTGTTCGAATCCTCCTCAGGTATCACTCAGTTCAGTCCATGCTGTTCCTCCTCTATTTATAGCAGATTGGCCACCACTGCAACAATATCTAATAAAAAGTCCATCAGAATACTGGTATTTAACATATTGTCTATTCCGAGGCATCAGTATGGAAAGGCTGTAACAGGGCACTTTAAGTCCATTACTACAAAATAGGACGCCGTGCAGGGCCTGAATAGAAGTACAGTAAAGATTTTTCATATATTAGCTAAACCAGTAAAAGAATCCAAACTCCACGTTTTCGTGGTGACTGTGGATTTTACTTTTTCTGTTAACTTTTTAAAATATGACTTATTATAACAGCTAAGTTAATTTAGTTGAAATTATAGTTGTATTTTGTGTTTGCACGCACTGCCAGCTGTTTAATGTGTTGAATTATAGACACGACAAGCTGTTTGATATAGAACCGTGATGAATCCACAGCCAGTTCAAAGATAAAACAGAAACTAGTATGCATAGTGTAATGTGTACAGTAAGCCACAAGGTGGGGGAGTTTACCTAATGCACTACAACACCAGCTGACTGCAATTTTACTTTATAATGTATTGAGGCTGGTCAAGTCTCTTCTGAGATGTCATATTTTTGGCAATTTACCCATAATCATTCTATAAAACCAGTGAAAATGAATTGAGATTGAGCTAACAGCACTTCGAAACGCTAAAACCAGAATACGTCATGCGATACATTTCGAGTATTTAAACACCAGTAGCCAATTCAGAATTCCATTCAAAATTGGATTTTATAAAATTTCTTATTAAACAAAAAAAACTGTATCAACCTAAGCTCCAAGAATACAGCATTCCAGCTCTGCTTATGGTAGCTCTTTGCATCTATGTAATGCATTGAAATAAGTACAGACTCGCTCATATTTCAGAGAATGTAGTTGCAGAAAAAGAAAAAGGCCTCTTTACCCGATTGTTGGGAGCAGTTTGCTATTATAAATAAAGTAAAGATGATATAGTGTGAGCAGTAGTGGTAGGTGAGAATAACTATTCGGTGGGGCTAGGCCCTTCAGGTATTACTTTTCTTTTTATTTTATTTTAAATCTCATTTAAATCTTTTTAAAAAAATCATAGAATGTTTTTTTGCTCAGTCAAATCACGATTAGGTGATTGGACGATAAGTTTATGGTAGGGGGAGCTGTAATAATAATAATGCTTTACTGTAATAATGATGGGGGAGAGGGGGCTGTTAAATGTGCCTCTTGACCTATTCCAGGAAGAACTAATCCACAAGACTGAGTTCACGTCTTTGTACGACGCAGAGTGGGCGTGCAAAGGGCACTGGGACCTGCACGACTGACACCACACGGACCGCAAGCAGCCGTGACACAGACGGATCACAGACATAGAGTGGGGGGAGGGGGTTACAGCGAGATAGCATTACTGTCCTCAGTTACTATAGCTCAAAGATTGCTGGATCATATTGGATGAATACATTATAAGTGACAATATAATGTTACGGAGATTCACCATCTGCACAGTTTTTCTCATGACAGAAAAGAGGGAGTAGTAAGTGTTGTCACCAGAAGGTGGTGCTCAAAGATTGAGGTGGATTGCATTTGGAAAATGTGTCAAGGGGCCTTCTTACCTGACCCGTGAGCCATGTAAACCATTTGCGAGGGGGAGTCGGGGCCCTTCCGTAATTTGCGGGGCCCTATGCAACTTGTGTAGTGAGCGCATGGGGCCGCCTGGCTCTGGATGCACTCCCAATATGTGATTCTAATATAGATACATCGTTGATATAGACGTGTCTGATTTATTGACCAGCTGAGAGTTTTTATTATTTCACTGTGTTTAAAATAGACATCAATATTTTCTTTTTTTAACATTGCCATGCATGTTAATCCTAAACTGCGATGTGTAAAATTAATCCTAATCCTGATTGTCCTGAGCAGAGCTGTCAATATTTTTCAGCAATAGTGCAGATTAAAGTGAGCTTGACAACTCTAGATCAGGGTTACACTAATTCGCTCAATCTCTGATACTGTTTTATGGAAACGTATTTTCAGATAGATGTCAAGATGTAACCGCAAGATTTAACATGCTGCAAAATGTAATAGCTACACTTTCAGTTTAAATTTATGCGAGCACTTTGTTAAGGTCCTAACCAAGTGTGAAGGTGACTGATATTCAGGTGGCGGAAATAATGATTAAAGTACGGCTCCTGTCTTTGTCAGACGGCAGTTCAGCCGTGTACTCGTAAATATTCTTTTAAAAAATTATATCTGTAAAATATGTCACCAACAATGTCTTACAAAACAAGTTTAATAGTGTTTGTCAATTCTTGTGTGTTAAGATTGATATGTTATTCGTTAGTTATTTTCGTATGTGCCTTCTTAGCAATTATCTGGAAATATCCCAGTGAAAATGTGCCTGAGTATGGAAGCCCTCTACAATGACTGCAGGCTTACTAGCCAACAGTAATCGATTTAACAATTTAACAACGGTCCTACTCTCTTGTGCTATTTATGTTTATTATCAGTAGCTATATCCACTTCTTAAACCTTTTATTTCAGATTTACTCATCTTGATCATACATCAAAAGGCAGTCCTTAATCAGTCACTACAGGACATTTCAACAACATAAAAAGTAGTGCACAGTTTTATGTAAAAATTGGAATCAAGTAATTATTCAGAAGCAGAAATAGTAATAAATTACAATTGAACGTTGTAATCAGATTATGAGTTTATACCAGGGAACACTGTAGATGTTAAATGTGAACAGATTGAAAAGGAAGACATTTAGTAAGCCTACCCTCTCATTATTCTAGAGCAGCAGCAGATTTATTGACTTTGGTGAAAAGTCTACTTCTCAAAAAGAAAAGGGGTTATTAGAACGAGCAGGAGAAGGGTTTCAGGCGGACGGATACAGGCCTCACCCGCTCATTGACATGCATTGAAGCATGGTTTACAAATTTGTTTGATCTGCTGAGAATGATGTAGGAGTGCTAATGCAGACTGATGTCGCTTTTTGGAAGCCTGGGAATTTATGGGAAGATTGAACTGGAAACACTTCTTCATTTACTTTACTAGGCACGTTGTTTTTCTGTTTAAAAACAAAAAGGAATGGAATGAAAGAAAACTGGTCATTGAACCCATCCCTGTAGAACACGGACCTGGTTGGTTTAAGGTGGGTTTTTATTTTTCCTTCAGTGTTTTCAACTACACATTATTTCCCCAGTCATCGTAATGAGCCAGAATAATCCTTTTGAAAGGTTTTAATATGATATTATGTTTCTGTACGTGAACAGTTGGATGTCAGCAATGTTTTTGTTAGGTGTATTGAATGAAACACCTAATACTTTTTTTATTTATTTTATGCCACATGGTATAATTTTCTTTTGGATATAAATTCTCCCGTTGTTCCGTCTACCTCATTTTTTAACCTTCCTCTAAAAAGTTGTCCCCAAGAGACCATACCCTTTTGGCCCTTCTTAAATTACTTTTAATATGTAGTAGGGAATAATTCCATAAAAAATATAATTCTCCTGAGGTCGAGACACATCTTGAGCTGCTACTTAGAGTTTGCCTCTGCAAATTGCCTTTCATTCAGGAAGTGAATTGGATAATGGTTTTCAAGAAGCAAGGGACACAATGCCCATATCTTGCCAAACATATTGTTTCCCCTGTGCTTTCATCTTTCTTTGAAATACACCCAGAGTTCAGAAAATTTGTCACCAAAGACTTCTTTCTATTCTCCCATCTCTGTTGCAGTTCTTTAGTGCGGTCTGTCCTCTTAATTAAAATTTAGCCCAGCTTTGAAGTAATCGCAAAATTTGATCCTCGGGACAGACGCTGGTGTTGTCGGCCAAATGAGAAAGAACGCCCAGATCACCGACGTTTACCGCATTAGCTTCATTTTAATCAACGGACTAATTCAGAAATTCACAATTTATGTCCTCAAGTTGGTCTCAATAAAGAGTGTTTGGTTGTGTAATTCCCAAAAGATGTCACCTTTGAAAGTAATGGCTAATAAAGGCTCAGGCAAGAGCACCGTATGCACAGTCACCTGTTACACCTGCTTGTCATCTGTCACTTCTAGATGATGTGATATTTTATCGTTTCGACACCCTGCAGCTTTACAATCCTTTCCCCAGATTCAGTAGAAAATGATCAACAGATCTCTCACGGTTTTCTGATACTTATTTATCCTATCCCACACTAGAACTGCCTCATTGCCACTTTTCTCCTGGTTTCTGCAGTTTTTTCCAGTTTAACATAAATCTGAATATACCGTTATGTCACGTTGATTTCTTGTTCTCCCTTACCATTTTAAGTGGGTTATGTTTTTATTGCCAGCAGTGTCTGTAAAGTAGCATATTGAAAATATGTGTTTTTGTTATTCATATAGATGTGGTAGATATGTTCTAGATGTGAGCTAGTAAGCAGAAGCAGAGGTGTGTTTATTTTTAAAAGTTTATTTGTGGTTTTATTAATTCTAGGACATTTAAGGTGAGTAACAATGCCCTACATATTTTTTCATACCCTTGTTGCATGTTACCAAAATCATTATATAAGCATAACACAAACAACACAGAAAGGGCAACATCCTCCGTTTTGCACAAAATGGCATGGCATTTAAAAAAATAAAAAAAACACACAGACACCAACATTATTTACATTCCAAAGAATCAACAAGCAAAGAACATCCAAATAATCCTGTGCCAAATGTATGTTTTCTGGAGAGTCACGTGAAGCTTCTAGAACTTTCTAGAAACTATCATGCTTTAGAAATTGTTCTTACATAACTCTGTGTTGTCTGACCATTTTCTGGTAACGTTGGAGACTAAAATAACGATTGTCTAAACCAGTGTCCAGGTACTATATAAATTATAGAACCCTCTACCCAATGCAGAAGAGCTCAGTAGCTTTTTCTCCAATAAACAGACGTTAATTTGAAAAAAAACTAATTATGTTCTCCAAATCTACAACATTGATCCAGTACCAACAAAGTTAGTTAAGGATCTTCATCCTGTGTTTTCTTTATCGTTACAACTTGTGCAAAATGCTGCTGCTAGGATCTTAACCACAGCAAAAAATATGTCCTCATCCCATCAGTCTTAGCATCACTTCACTAGAACCCATAGAGAACCATGCTGATATCTAAGGTCTTGGACCTTTATTTAAAATTGGAGAGATTGCTTTGCTCACCAGAATCTAGCACCTTGACTATCCCAAGAGTACCAAAAGATATATCAGATAGTAGAGCCTTTTCATGCAGAGTTCACAAACTTTGTCCGGGAATCAGACTGTCTCAACATTTAAAACCAGATTAAAAACCTGAAAACATTTTCAATTTGTCCTTTATCCATCTCAAGTACATGAGTACAGAGATGGAGAGTGTATCCAAACGTCAATCAAGTTTATCATTTGTGGTTTGAACTCAAGAAAACGGTTCACAAAAGAAAACAAAGCAATCTGGTGAAGCTGGGGAAACTCTCCAACGAGCCACAACCTGTTCAAACTCTACAGGACTCGTCATCTCGGTGGGATCAAATCAAAAGGTGGATTCAACTTTGTTTGCTGGGATGTGCACAATGTTGGCATCATTTTTTTACATACCACACTATTCTGTTGAAAACTAAATTATATTATTCTCTTCTGAGTCGTTCATTTGACAATGGAGCTTATTTAAAATATATCCAATTGAAAATAAAATATTCCAAATATAATTTTCTCTCTGTTGCATCCTGCTGTCAGCTACATTTAATAAGGGTGGGATATTGCTGATATGATGAGAACAGACAAACTCCCTAAATAATGTATGAAAGTGTGTGCGCTGGAGTGTGTGCACAGGAGGAGTATAGAGTTGGATATGGGCACAAAGGCAAAAAAAAAATTTAACCGGAGTGTATTTGGCACAAAGAAACCTTTGCTCCATGTGAGAAATCTCGCATGTGTCTTTTTCAGTGAAATGCGGATGTGAGGCGTGGCAGGATTAATAGGGTGGCTTCATTGTGCTGCTTCACACTATGCTATATACAAGCGGCATTATTGTGTTGCTACACGCTATGCTATATACAAGCGGCATCATTGTGTTGCTACACGCTATGCTATATACAGGCAGCTTCATTGTGTTGCTACACGCTATGCTATATACAGGCAGCTTCATTGTGTTGCTACACGCTATGCTACATACAGGCAGCTTCATTGTGTGTCAAAGCATCTGCAGTTATCATCGCTACATTTGTATCAGTTACAGGTTAAAGGCTTAACCTGCTAACAGGTTTCCCCATTCAACTGCACTTGAACCGTTTGGGATTGTTGACTGGGTTGATGACGTGACTGGATTCAGGGTTTGAAATTATCGGAAGCAATTGATGTGTGCCACATTATCATGTTGCTAATTTTCCAAACCAACCTACACAAATGGCCAGTTTACACTCAATGCTGGAAATAATGAAGCCTACTAGCATTATATTACAGCACAATTGCAGGGCTAACGTTAGATGTTTTAACTTTACAGACCATTGCAAACATACATGCCGGGAATACCGTACGGGCAAACTTGGCCAACCTACTAATAATGCTTATGCTAATTATTCGAATCGAAGGGCCAATTTCCACCTCCCTGCACCATGAGGGTTGCCATCGGTAAAGTGACCGTACTGTCTGTGCACTGAGCTTGAACAGAACAGAACGGCGATGCCAGCCGTCAGTTGTCACCAGCGTCCCTCTCAGCAGGACAGATTGAAATTTAGCTGTGATTCAGGTGGAAGAACATTTTCAATTTGTTTCTGATTGCCTCGGTTAGGGAGATGCCAAAATAATTCACTTTTGTCGGTTTTATAAATTTCCCACTTTGCCGTGATGAATATTATAGTCGGGCGGGCTGTATCAAATCCCTGGGCTCAGTGACAAATGCACACAGTGTTAATATCGGGGGGAGAGACACAGTAAATTGCTTGTCTCAAAGCTTTAGCATCGACTGGACAATTATTTTAGTAAACCAAGGGTTGTGGGATGGATATTCATGTGGGATGTAAGCCATTCAGCACATACTGTATCGCTTACTTAATATTCAGACACTTAAAAAATGTATCTCTGAATCACATTCATATCAAGGTCACATACTCGTAATTTGCTATTATTAAATTTTGAGCAACTTTTTTTATGACCAACGGTATATCTTTAAAGACTTAACATGATCCATTTGGTCTAAAATTCATCCAAATAGGCTCTCATGGGTTACTCAAGTAAGTGGATTTATCAGTGGTGGTGTGGTATTCGCAGAAAATTTGACATGTATGTGTACAGTGCAAAAGTCTTAGGCATCCAAGCATGGTTTTCATGATTATTATTCTTTGTCTTCTGCAACAGATGGTATGGCCCCCACAGAGCCCTGAGCTGAACATCATTGAGGCTGTCTGGGATTACACGGACAGACAGAATCAAGCAAAACAGCCAAAGTCTGTGGAAAAACTGGGGAAAGTTTTCCATGAGGCTTGGAACAATCTACCTGCCGATTTTCATACAAAACTGCTTACCTAGGAGAATTGATGCAGTTTTAATGGCAAAGGGTGGTCACAACAAAATATAATTTTATTAACCCTCCTGTTATCCTCAAATTTACTAACATCTTTTATCTTTGGGGTCAATTTGATCCCAGCAATTTAAACCTCCAGATTGTGATTTTTACCTAAATTTGGTACTTTATGTCTCTTTTTTGACTACCTAAATAGGCCTTTAAATAAAACATATTTCTTTACATACATCAAGTATTCCTATTGCACAACTATGAAAAAATTAGCAAATCACCATAAAATCGCACAAATTGACCTAAAATTGGAAAGAAAGATCTTTTTGGTGTTTTACTGGCTTTATTTTATTTCTGTGTCTAGTACCACTCTCATGCCCTGATTTGTTTCAGGTGCTTTGTCAGGGGATTTACCAGTGTACACCTGAATATTCCAGGCATAACTGGACTGTGCATCACATTCTGCCCATATTTTGATACCGTATTTGACCGATTTGCTTGGTATGTATTGTCTGAAGGGACAGCGCCCACGAAATGCAACCAAACATTTAACATTTGTCACGCTCTCATCAGCCCTGCCTTGTTTCTCTTTCATCAAAGCGTATGACACAGGAGAAAGCATATATGACACGGTAGTTTCTCTGTCATCAATGCATATGACACATCTCTACTAAACAGGTCTTTGGAGACATGGTGTTTGGAAATATTGCCCATCCAGTGACAGCTTTCAAAAGGCTTGCTGTTGCTTCTCCTCTTGACTTGTACACTCCTGCCAAAATGAGCAACCCAATGTAGGCTTGCAAGTGAGTCACATCCAAGTCTTTCCAGCTGTCCCCATACACATGCCTCCCCTCCAAGTTTACTATCTCAAGTATATCCTTTTCGATTGATGGTTTTACGAAGAGCTGAAATGCTGACTTTAGGTCTTGGGCATAGCTTGGACAGCATATCTGGTGGGGCCTGGAACCAGTTTGATGACATTAGCAGCATTAATCGAGCCTGTTGTTCAAGTGGGGAGAGGGACCACAATAACTTTCCAATTTCGGAAGGTAATGTGTCTGTTGATGGTTGAGAGATAAAAGGAGTGTCAACACTAAGAGTCTCATTCTCTTCAGAGGAGGATGCCTCATAATCAGGATCCTCCTAAACATTATGCTCTCTCTCATACTTTAATACATTCTCCACTATGTCACTTTCACTGTCAAAGAGCTGTGACAAAACCTAATTGACAGAAAACCTTTGTATCAATGTCCTCATGGGAACCATGTTTTCCCCTTCCCCACTGCATGGGTAATATCAAAGTTCTCGTGGAAATTAAGTTTTCCCCTCCCCATGTCGTGTGAACTATCAGTGACTCTCACAATACTACAGGTATGATTATGTTAGGTTAGGGGCCCAAAGCAGAGGGAAGTTTTTGAGGATTATAAAATTGCATGTTATAGTGACCTCAATATCATCCAAAACATCTGGCATCTGAAATAGTCTCTCTCTAATAGAGTGTCTTACAGGTGATGTAGCTGGTGCCAGCGCCATTTTACTCGCTGGTAGAACCCCAGAGGCAGGAGGTGGTTGTTCTGACCCTTTCCATGTCACATCTTTCCTTAGAAGATGATGCAGTAGAGCTAGGGTAGAATGGTGAACCAGAAAATGATTGCAATAACTCAGGAAACTTAGGTAGGCTTTTAGCTCTGTAACACTTTTTGGAGTTGGTGTTTTCATGACTGCCTTCTCTTTAGCTTTGACAGGTTATATCACCTTGGCCCAGATACAGCACTTCATCCACTAGTAGGGTACATTTTCACCTTTTCAGGCTTCGTCCATCCCTCTCAACACTTCATCCAAATTCTCCAGGTGCTCCTCCTTGGTTGATGCCATGGCCGGAATATCATCCAGGTAGACCGCAACCGAGGGAATCGCCAGCAGAACTCCCTCTGTCGTTCTTCGGAAGATAGCTGGTGCGATGGATACCCCAAAAGGTGAACAGCCCTCTATTGTTCACCTCTAGTATTTCTGAAGCGTCATCCATTTTGCACTGGTGTGACAAACATGTACAGTTTACTGAACTGCTGCCCTTCCGCTAAAACTGACAGTAAGCTGCATAGTCTGACTGACCCGTCTGATTTGAGTATGGGCCCAACTGGCGCTTCCCACTCTGAGAATTTGATAGGAATGATTACATTCTCTTTTAATAGTCTGCCAATTTCCATAGACTTCATAACATATGGAACTGCCCGTAGCCTAAAGAATCACATCTACAGGAACTTGAATGGTAGCTTGAAACCCTTTTAATGACCCAAGCTCTCATTTTGAAAATGCACTCATGCTTTGAAAGGACCTGCTACAACGTAAACACCTCTGTGGGGGCATGATTTATTTCCTCCCAGTTTGGTTGTATTTCCTCCAACCACTAGTAAGCTGGGGCCAGAAACTTCCACTTCTAAGACATGAAAAAAATTGCGATTAAAAAAAGTGAATGTTTCATTATCGCGAATCTGACAGGGGTTTGGTTTGGTGTCTTTGATTGTATATAGTGCAATGCCTGTGTGGTGCTTAATTGGGTTGCAATTGTTCTATTGCATACTATTCATGTTGATTATTTCAATTATGCTGTTTTTCTTCAATATTTCATTGGTGACATATTTTAAAAATTGTTTTAATTGCAGTTTCTGTCTTTCATGAAACGTCATATAAAACTTTTTCATGGATCTGCACTTTAATAGCCTTTAAAGTTTGTTCCTTGACGTTTAAATTTACCATCAGTTCGGCTTATTACCGGGGTTGTTTATCATTTTTTTCAAGTTCCACTGTAACATTTGTATCTAGACAACTGAAATGGGCAGGAAAAAACAGCCAAGTTTTTCTTCTACCTATACTATGTGAATATCTCCATTGACAACATGTCCTCATTTAAACACAATTTAAAAACAAACAATTTTAATGGTTTTGAAGCAGATGGAACCTTCAAATTTGATGGCTAAGCGAGGAAAATTAAACTACTGAGAATTGTTTTTATATACTCTGTATAAGAATGGAAACCCAGATGCTGTTTGACAAACATGACAAGAGTTGACACATTCCAATTCACAGTCTGATGTTTCAGTGTGGGTACATAAGGTATCAGAAAATAATAATTTACTTTTTAAGATATCTGTTGGTAAAATTTTAAGTGTTTTTAACTCATGTGCAATTTTTTTATAAGTGAAGTTATGCGTATTTTGAGAAACACTGAAATTGTAATTGTTGTTGGGATGCTTGTCTATTAGAGTGCAGGGTTTCCACTAAGTCCAAACGATGATGACTTGATGTGTTTTTTGATTAGATTTCTTCCCCTGGTGTTGGTCCAGTACCGTGCATAGAATGAAAATAATCAGCATGGCGTCAGAATGCCTTATTAAAAATTCAGAATGCTGCAAATAACTCAAGACATTCAACTTAGGTCAATAATTATTCTTGGCTACTGCTAGAGTTTATTAGAACTTTTTTTGTACAGAGATTTTATTTATGGGATACCAAATACAGAATATAAAGGGAGTGCAATATTCTAATTTTTTACTTCCAAGGTATTTCTGCAACAAGTTACAATAGTTATCCGAGTTATCATGGTAGAGCTCCAAATTCTTATTGACATTGGGTCACATTTTTTAACTGATATTTTTATTTTCTTCAGTGTTACACTATATTGCAAAGTAAATGTATTTATTTGATGATCATAGCAGTAGTCTGTGTAAACGATATTGCTAGTAACGTGCGGCTTTAGTTACATTCCAAAAACACCTTCATATGCTTCTTATGTAAGGTTTCACTGCTCTAAGTCTGGGAAATCCAAAGCAGTGAATATGCAAACCAAGAAAATGATATGATACTGACACCATTTTACCTCCTTCAGACATCAGGGTTCTTTGCCAACAGAAATAACTTTTACACTATCAAGGCAGACCAATCTTGGCTTGTGGGTCAAATTGAATGACATTTTCCCTGGATAGTGACAGTGGCTGCTGGCTTGCCTGTTGATTGCTGCTTGTTCACCGGAGTGTGAAATGGAGCATTGTAGAGAAAGCATGTGTGGGCCTGAGATGTAGTACCAGGGAGCCCGGCATGGAAAAAATAAAACCAATGCTGTAAAACCCTTCTGTAGAGTGGTGGCTGGCCTTAGGCAAGGATTACTGCAAACTCGCCACAGCCAGCAAGATGTCCATTAGTATGCAGATGTCGCCTGCGATCGGCTTGACCGGTGACACATTTACCAGACTCTCTGAGATGCCTGTTAAGATTCATACGGTGAGCATATCTGTACTCCACAGTTGTGTTTGCCCTATACTTAGGGAATACTAGAAAAAGGAAATGTCCGCCTTGTCCAGACAAAAACCTGTGTGTGACAGGAGAGGTGCTGGATTGGGACTCCGTAGGAACCTGTGGAAATGCCTGTAGATCCTCTTCTCATAAGAAACAAACCTATGCCTTTCTGCTCATTTGCCTGTATACTATTATATGCTACTATATAACAATTAATTTGTTTGTCCATTAGTTTTTTTTTTCTTTAATTCCCACATATAGTTACAATAATGGAAAAGGTTTATTTGTTTGTTTTAATAGTTTTATTTTTATCAAACACCAATTTTTGGTATACATGTCATCTACAAATCTGTACAGCTTTTTGTTCAGGATCATTTGAAGGCTGTGGTTATTGTGAGGCAATAGTTGTGTGGAGTGTTGGCATTTAAAAGCATTCACACTTAAATAAAGTGCCCTTTCCAAATTATAATTAACTAACATTTAAAAGAATTGAGACCAGCCTCTTAGTTTCTTCATTCAGAGCTTGGTTGTATGCTTTTAATGCGTTATGCCGCAATAAAAATATGACATACCTGTCTTAATATTCCTTTGACACTATGTGTACACTACGACTTGTATCAAAGCCTATATGTGAGACTGATTTCAAGCAAGAAGAACCATATTAAAGTAACACAAGGCTAACACTTGAAGGGCCTTTTTGGGATCAGCAGTATTATTTATTCCAATTCACAACTGGGTCAATCTAAAATGCAGATCCCCAAAAGCAGATGTTCCTATGAATTAATTATACCAAAACAATAAACTATAACAATAAATCAAGCATTATTTACGACGAACACACTTTGCGTTCAATGATCATCTTAGCACTACCATTTAGTTAAATGCCATGCGAGGGGTCTGGGAAAAGTCAGCCCGAGTTCATGGTTTAGCATCTCTCCTCAGTCGCTTCTTTATCCCAGTAATGCAGTCGCTGCTGGAACTCCTCCAAATTCAGGGCATTTCTGAGAGCAGGGATCTAATTTGTACACCAATTTCAGGTAAGTGAACACTGCAATACATTCCTAATGAATAAATGTAATTGTGCAATCAGATCTTTGACATTTTAAATTGAGCTAAGACAAATGCTGGTATTCTGGAAGAACCCACACTTCCAATTCTCCGTCGTCCCCTTAAAAAAACTGGTTCAAAACTGGACACAAATAACATTACTCAATTTCATATGGGATGCTATGAGCTGTGCATTCTAGTATCCCCCAAGAAAACAGGGACTGCTCTTATACTGATTGTCACCATTTTTTCCGTGATATTGTAAAGATGACATTGCTTTCAGTGCGTTACTATTTAATTGAAGCGGTACAGTTCACTTATGTTCAGTATTAGAAAATATAAGGCTATTATTATACAACCCTCTCAGCTTTCTGAAGGGGTTTGATCGTTTCCAACGTTCCATTTATTTCGACCTACACATGTAAATCTTTCAGAGTCCACTCGGAATTCTGAAGTGTGGCAGAACTATATCACAGGAGTTTAGAGCTTGCCCTGCCGAGAGTCATCAATTCCCAAACACAGACTGAATTCTCAACCTCGGGAGAGGAAAACAAAGCACTTTTGTCTACTGCAACCAGCCTGTCACAGAATGGGGACGTCTCTGTAGCTAAGGATTGACATATTTCAGGCTAGTTTTCATCACCAGCACCCCCCCCCCAGCCAGTCAAGCCCTGCCGTTCTGTCAGCTCAGAATTCCCTCCTCCAGATATCAAGCAGAAGAGCCTCATTGTCACTTTCAATACATTGCTCTTAAAGACCTGTCGCCACACTGGGATTTAAACCAAAACCAAATTTGAGGATGGTAAAAGATGCAGTTACCGTGAATAAGATTATATTATAATAATTACACATAAACAGCTAAACATATACATTAATAAATAATAGCAACACAAAAAGCTGTCAGCATGACCGGGATTGTTGATCGGTGCCTGGGGAGATGTGACTAGGAGCTCTTGAGCTATTTGGAACATTTTTCAGAAATCTTTTCTTCCAAGAAAATTGGATTCCAACTTCCTTTTCAGAAAGAAAAACAATTTGGCTGGAGTTTTATCAGATTTGCTGGTATTACCTACACATTGTGTTTAGAATAAAAAGTTAAATTCATGCAGAAAAATGGGTCATGCCTCATTATTAAACTGGATTAAACATTATTAAACAGAATTAAACTGTGCGTTTCGGAGTATTGTGTCGGTTAATGTTGATGCTTCCTGTATAAACGTGTTATTTTTGTAAAGGCAGTACTGTGCTAAAGTCAAAATTCTATAAAGGAAAGATGGTATCAAAAAGAATGAAATTAAAAGTTTCTAAATGTAAAATAAATACTATAAAGAGTTGTAAGCACCAAAACTAAAAATAAATAAAATCAATATTTGGTGTGAACCCCCCCCCCACCACCCCTTGCCTTTAAAACTGCATCAATTCCCTTACATAAGCAAAAGCATAAGCAAAAATGTTGCTTAAAAAATAAATTTATATAAAAAAGCTAGGGTGCCTAAGCCTTTTGCACAGTACTGTATATTCCCCTGAACCTTGCATAAGTATTCACCCAACCCTGATACCCAGAACTTGTTTTGATAACTCCTTGTTTTCCATGATACCGGTTTTTTTTTGGTATGGTCTCTAACAAGCACTGGGGCCTTCCAGAAACAGGTGTATTTATTTTGAGATCAAGAGACACTTTAATTGCACATAGGTGGACTCCATTCAACTAATTATGTGACTTCTGAAGGCAATTGGTTGCACCAGATCTTATTTAGGGAATTCATAGCAACCGGGGTGAATACTTACGTTGTTTCCCTTGTAATTAACTGTTGTGTCACAATGAAAAACCTTCAAAGTGTTACGTATTTTGTGTACAACAAATGGTAAAAACCCCAATAAAATCCAATTTAAATCCAAGACACCGTATATAACATTACACAGAACAATGGATAAGTAAAAAAAAAAATGTTAGAGATAATCTGTCCACAACAGGTTGTTTACAGGTTGTTCAAAGTCAAATTACCTTCAGTTTCACAATGCCCACCCGCACTACCTGAACGACGATCACTGAAATGAAGTGCAGTTATATATACAGTATTTTTGCCATTTTATTTTGGAAGGCACACACTAAAGTATACATTTGGAGTTAAATATGAATAATAGAGCATAGCTTGGTGTAAGTCACAATCAGAAGATACATCATCTACACATTACGTGTTCATCAAAGTCAAAGGCTCCTAAAGCCCTGGGTGAAAATCGCAAGCCTTAAGGAGGGTTGGTAATGCTGTAGACTGTCTGAAAAACTAGAAACCATCATCAATTACCTCTGATGCCAAATAGAGTAGAGAGAAACAGCATGATAATGCCTTTTTAGCCTGACAAATCGCATGATGGAGATATGGCTGATATATCACCCCTCGGCTGAGGACCAGAGCATACACAGAGTGGATAAATGAATCATCCGATGGGCTAAACGTTTTCTAATACTCCCCAAATGAAGGAAACGATGAACAATTTTGATTGTACACACCCATATGCATTTGTGAGTATTAAATATTGGCTGTTAAATGGTAGAATGCAAATTGATTTAGGTGCTGTCGAATGCTGATTAATTTGATACATGGATTTAGAAGTGTAATAGGGTATTTTTTGTATTTGAGGGAAATAAATTGAGGCTTAAAGGTGCAGTCTGTGGTGCAGAATGCTGTACCTTCAGGCTCTGTCATCTACGAATGACAAAAACACTCAGGGCCAATTCAGTCCAGTGTATGGAACCTAGAGAAACACCCGTTCTGTTGACTTGGCATACCTGCATAAGAATCATAGCCCCCCCCCAGTCTAACTAACCTCCCTTACTTTTATGCTTATCTACCTCTACTGTCCGGAAGACACTATGAAATGTTAAAGACAATTGAAAAGTCTGAAAATGATATACCTTTAACCTAAACTTCTTAAATCATAACTTTAAGTATTACTGTATTAGAATAATGTAGAACGTATATACCAGTCTCCATTCACGTTGTGTTCCTATTCATTTAATTATTCTATTAATAAAAAGATGAATTTACGATTTGTATATATTTACTTATATCATGTATTATTCATCAAATTATAGGACAAATTCTTTAAAACTGTATAACCTATTATTAATTCCAGTTTGATAGTTTAGCTGAGTGCTGTAATGCAGTTGAATAGAAAAACTTTAAATAGACACAGGAATGGACATACAGTTACTGTGAATAAAATCCCAACACTCTCTTTCCAAATCAAATAAATAACTAACCCCTACACAGAAACACAAAAGGATAGTAAGCCTTCAGCGCAACCTCCCAATAACATAGCTAACGTCCTCGACTCTAAAATTATTTAAAAATCAAGTTTATTTGATTAAGGCTGGGACCAAATTAAATCGCATTTAATAAAGTTGCACTTAATTAATCCTAAAATTCGCCACTCACCTATGATGTTTGTTTACTGTTAAAAGTTCTCTGAGATTTATTTTGTGGGATTAAGTCCGCATATTCAGAATTAACCCAATGATGCAGACATAGACCGAGCTGGAGGATGCTGAGATTTGAAGCTGGGATACAACAATCAGTTGTGATGACGTTCTATGACGAAGTCCAATGTTCCACTAAGTACAGCACATGCAAGTACATAATTTCAGATAAATGCTGAAAAATATATTAGGATAGTTGTGCCAATCACAGGTAATTCAACTCAGAACTTGGGCTAAATTAACCACTTAGCACTTAGCCAATGTGTCCACTGATATACAGGATGAATTGTGTGTGGAAATAAGTCGCAGATATAATTTAATTAAAATGGTACCAATGGTAAATCATAATTGCCCAAGTGTCACATGTGAGAGTTTACAAATACCTTAATTTCAATAAGAATTTAATTAATGACACATGAACATCAAGAGGTCACATGCTTTAATCAAAGGGAGAGAAAACATTTGGCTATTTCTAACATCTGGAAAATGTGCTAATACGGTGTTTTATTTTCATGAAGTTTTATCCAATAGACATTTTAGCTTATTTTTTTAACATTTGTGTTCATTTACCTTTAAACATATTTCATTACATAACGTGCTGCAAGGTTCAGACACAAAGAAGGATACAGGCGTGGGCTCAATTTGATTTACACTCCAGTTTTTTTTTTTTATACCTCTTAATACATCTACTACTTTGTTTGATTAACATTTTGTGATTTATAAAAGCAAGTTTGCAAAATATATCCTTTTTTATCCAAATAATATTGAAAATTATTATGATAAAATAAACATATCTTTAGAAAGTGAAATAGATTAATAATGAGGTGAAGAGAACCCTGTGTGCGGAGGATTTGCATTACACACCATCTTCAATGGTACAATAGCAGAAACAAAATGGAACAAAGATTTAAAATGAGGAATTACTTGTTTCTTAATAAACCCTAACGTCCCATGTCAACCTGTAAACGTCATTCCTGATAATTCCCCACGGTCTGTTCTAGTGCAATCATACATACATTCTGTGATTAATTGTCAATTCTGGACTTTTAAATGAAATAAAAATCACTTTTCAGAAGCTGCTCAATCTTGATGTTGGCAGGACCAGGAAGCATGACCTCCTCCCAAACGTGGAGGCCATTGTGGGAAAACATAGACTGACAAATGGATTGAGACTTTTCAGAATCTCTTTGTAATGTAGGAGGGAACAATAGCATCCAACAAAAACCCACAAGAATCAGGCCCTGTGTACAACACAGGTGGTCATATTACTCTGTTAAATATTCTGTCTAAGGTCTTGGTTTAAACTAGAGCAGCTAGACTGGGGTTTTAACTATATTTATGCCTTCAGCTTTGTATTCTGAGCTGCAACAGTTTTTCAGACTGCCCAGGCAGCACACGGAAACAAGGGACATTCTACTCACAGGACACACACACAGGGTCTATTGCAATAGTTCATTAATTATTCAATAATGCATATCAGTGCATAGGCTCCCAGTGAAATAGAAATGAGTTTGTTTAATAAAGACTCTTGGCTCCATCATGAGCTCTCCGATGCAAATGAGAAGCTTAATTTAATAAAGCCCCTGATCTCCTGATTGGCTGTTCACTTCTACCTATTCGTCCACTGAAACTATCTTAGTAAATGCCATGGAAACAGTGGAAGCTTTGGGGGTGGGGGGGTTTTGTAAGAGATTTTATTTATTTTTCCAAATATGTATTTTTGACACTACATTGTGTGTGCTGCTGTGGCGTGACCATGGCTATACAAATGCGAACTGAAGATCATCACAAAAACCATGCTTTCCCAACAACAGAGAGACAAGCTAGGGCCTTCATAAAATTGCTTACGTGTCATAACGGACTCCATCCTCTTTAATAAAGCTTTTTAGTGGCAGCAGTTTTTATTGAGAATGTCATGTTAAATTTGACTTTAATGTGCAAATTTGGGTTTCCGCAGAATTGGAAAGTACTTAGCGAGTTTTATGTTCTCCACAGTTTTGCCCCATTGTAGATCCATGGATCTGTTTCCCTGTGAATTATTAGTTAAATTTTATTGCTGATGGTTTTTAATTGCCAATACCCCTAAGCAGTGATCCGTGAAATATGAAAATGATTGCTGCATGCTCAATTACTGTTTTGCAGCTATTTTAATGCATTGTTAATGAACAGTAAATGCCCTCATTGGCTGTGACAGATTATTGTTATAGGGGGCTGAATGTGATGGGAAACCCATTGTACTCCAATGACAGTTGCTTCTAACACATGACACACAATATTGTTATGGTATGGTTAAGTCCTAAGGAGCCCTTAAATAAAATCCAAGCAGTTGATTCGTGGGGGGGGGGGGGGGGGGGGGGG